>JAZGTI010000667.1:32627-57541 GCA_036877585.1 Botia kubotai | reverse complement strand
CCTTACTGATGATGACACGCCCTTACTGATGATGACACGCCCTTACTGATGATGACACGTCCTTACTGATGATGACACGTCCTTACTGATGCTCTCCTGAGTTACAAGATCTCGTTGTTGCTTGGTTATAAGGACAATAGACATATATAACGTTAGAAAAACATTTTAATAACACTACTGCAAGAACTTTTTTATAACTTTGAGGGAACTGTTAAAGAAGATCATTTGTGTGTCTAACCTGGTTAACCACAATATCTCCTAGCAACCTGCGTCTGTCTGTGTCACAGAATCCATTTCTCTGTGTCACAGAATCTATTTCTCTGTAGGACAAATTAGTTGAAAATATTCTCCAGGAAGTACAGACACTCACACACGTCTTTATCTGCATAATCAGACGTTTGGGAGTCTGTGGTGAGCGCAGGATGGTTCTGCACGGCTTGTTTTCAGACAAACATGCTGTAGAAATACTTTTCTAACTGTATGAGTGATGAATCTTCCTGCTGCTGTGGTCATTTACCTCACAACATTTGCACACAATGCTCACTAATGGCTTGATATTTCTCTTTCAAGTTTTGCACAGGGTGGTAAGGGGGCGTGGCTGAGTAAAGGATCTCCAGAGAGTGAAGCTCCGCCCTCGATGATGTCAGTGGAGAACTTGATGTTTGGTGCAGGGTACTGCAAACCTGTTCCAACAGAGGTAATTAATATTTCTTAATATATCTAATCTGATCAAAATAACTCCCTGTTCTTACATTTTAAATGTTAATTTACATTCACTTGTACAAGGCGTTACATCACATCAGACACATCAGATGGACTTAACCCAGAGTCTACACTTGTGAACAGTAGTGATGTTCTGAACTGATACAGATCTTTATCAATTCTAGCAATTTATATCAATACACTGCAGATACTGGACTTCATTTAGATGAATGAAAGAGTCTCTCTCTTTCTCTCTCTCTGTGGGGTTCTGTGTTAACTGCAGGGGACTTTATTAACTTCAGTGTTTGATCAGAGTAACGAGCTCAGCTTTAACAGCCTCACACATGTAGAGCAAGCGTCTCTCTCTCTCTTTGTTCTGTAGGGTTTATGAGCTCACAGGACTCAGCACTTTTGGGTTATAATATGCTGTTGTTATTCCACTGTCTTATATATATTATATATCTATATATATATCACAAGAACACTAACTGTAAACTATGACCTACAGTACAGTGCATGTGTCATGTATGTAAGTGAGAGAGGGTGAGTTTTTACAGTATGCATGTGTTTAGGTGTCACAGGGACCAAACTAAACGTAGATTACAAAGCTTCAAACACATGATGAAAGAGTTCAAACATGTAATGATACATAACACAGTGACCTGCTCGCTCCTGTTTGCTACATACAGTCCTACATACCTACATTTAAAGATAGCTTTCATTACCACTTTAGCTTCAGGTATGAAGCTGTTTCATTGGGTAATGAGGTAACAAGCCCTGTCATGTGACCACATTTACCTGTTGAACTGAAATTATTCCACTGGGTCATATCAGGAAGAGCAGCTTCATTCTGGACAGCCAAAACCTCCATCAGTTTAACACTAAACTGACCTCTCACTGTCACAGGTGCACACAGTTCTGCTGTGGAGACAAAATAATAACGATTTATCATCAAAAACATGACAACTAACTGGTGCTTATATAGAGATTTCTCTGTCTGTTGGACATCACTGACATTGAGCTAATAACATGTGATGTAAATTCAGTTTTCTGTACATGAATTCTGCTGAGTGTGGAGATTTCTCAGCGTGTGTATTTGTGGCACTTCCTGTTGGCTCCTTCATAAGTGAACGCCACGTGTACAAGCTTCTTTTATGGCTGGAAACTGACTGCGCTTTATGTTTTCCTCTGCTTTTGATCTTCATCTAATTATTGAGCTCCAGGCGAAAATAAACATACAGCTGTGACTGAAACCTGCTGCTCATCATTTACTGCAACCAGATCTCATTACACAACGCACATAAATGATATGAGAATTATGACAGACAGACAGACAGACTGTATGTGTTTTAAAGTCTTAACTGGGTATTTATGGGAACTCAGAGTAGCTCTCTAACTTTAGCTGTAGAGTCCTCCAGCTTTCATCAGTCGTTATAAACCTGCTGATGTCTGTGCAGAAATAACAAGGAAGAAATGACACACAGTAAAGTCTGACCTCTGACCTCTCTGTCCTGTGTGTGTGTGTGTGTGTGTGTGTGTGTAGGGCAGTTTTTACGTGTCATCAGAGAACTGTCTTCACAGAGCTCATACGTGGCATGAGAACATCTGTAAAGTGCTGCTGTCGGCTCGCAGAGGTCTGTGCTCGTGTTACTCAGCACTGATGAAAGAAATCCCTCAACTGCAGCACATTCAGATGGGTACAATCTCTTCAACACCTCACCCAAACATTAAAGTTCTAAAAATAAAGGTTCTACAAGGGTTCTTTGCAGTGATGCTATAGAAGAGCCATATCTGGTTCCTCAAAGAACCTCAATGGACCTTAAAGAACCATTTATTTTTTAACCTGTTATAGTCTGTAGAACTTGTATCCAACACAAAGAAACCTAACAATGGATGTTAAAGGTTCCTAATGGAACTTTACAGCCCATAATAGAACCTTTAAGAACCTATATTTCTAACAGTGCACTCAGTGTACACAGAACATTTTGGTGCTTTTTAACTACTTCCTCATGTTCTCATTTCTAGAGGACCTTCCTGTTGAAGAAACATTAAACCAGCTCACCACTAAACTGCAGGTTTGGGAAACACTTTACTAGCTGAATATACAGTAATACTGATTCTTGAGGTTATTAAACACTCTAACAGTATTCAGTCAGTATTTACTGTTCTCATTGTCATAGCCTGTTCTCTCTCTCTCTCTCTCTCTCTCTGTAGCTGCAGGGTGATCATGAGAAGGTAGCAGAAGAGATCAGTAAAGATCTGACCCAGCTCTGTGCTCAGCTGTCTGCGGTTTGGACTCAGTTTTTGGAGGCCACGGTTCCTAATCCACACATCCGGTCTTACCTGGCCCAGGAGCACCACACGCTCAGGGTGAGAGAGAGGGAGAGATGCAGTGGGAAGTACTACCCCAGGTTTTTATTTTTAACAGGCAAAAACAAGCTAGTTTCGCATAGCAAAATGTCTGGACTCCAAATTTTCATTGGCCGCCCATAAGATACCTGACTAATAGCAACCAATCACAGTTTTTGTTGTGTCATGTTTCCAGGACTGCGCAGGAATAAAAGTGATTCAAGCAAAAAAAGTGAAACAAACAATATGACAAACGAAATGTAAAATTTGTCTAATGTTCAGTAGATTTACATTATTTTAGGATGATTCCTGGAGAATAAACACAATACATTTCTGTGTTTCCACACAGTGCCTGAATTTCCCAGAATCCCCTGGGCCAATTCACCAGTCACAGAGACTCATCTTCTATGATATTTACTGCTACATGACAGCTCAGCATTTAATTATAGAACAGTGAGTTATTATAATGATGAAGGAATGAATCCAGTTCTGCCTGTTTAACTGGAGCAGGTTTTTTCAGCTTTATGTATACAGTATTTCTCCTCACTGAGTTAGACGTGTGACTGATATGTGTTTAAAACACAAGAGCTGCATGATAAATACAGTGAGGACAGCTACAGTCTGGCAGACTTTATGACTCGTTACAGTACAGAGACTAACTGCATGTTTTATGTGGATTATCTGGAACTGATTTAGTGCTGCGTTTGTGTGATTGTGCAGGTCAGGAGATTTTCTGAAGCTTATTTCTTCACTGAACATCTGAAAGAGTCTTCACTCACATTTCAGGAGGAACTGTGAGTATTTTACCATAGTATAAAGTAGTAGTACATTCTCTCTCTCTCTCTCTCTCTCTCTGATCTAAAACTTAATACCTACAAATGATGTTAACAACAATCTATATGTGAATTTTTGCTTGTGAACACTGAAAAAGTTTCCTAACCTGAATGAAAGTGGATTCACACGGTTTGACACCTAATAAAGATCAATGTGCATGCAGGTCTGATTCTATCACCTGACAGATCAAATGTAAACACTAGATCAGATCTGTGTGCAGCGTAAAGCTTTAGTCACACAAAGACTTAGTGAGTTAAATAAACTGGTACCTGAAAAGCAGCAGGTGTGAACTCACAAGGGCTGAATCACATCTGCTAGTGACTTAATAACAATCTGCATCCTGAAGCAGCTGTATTTCACTCATGGCATGCATCTGTTTCAGGATCTGCAGACATGCGCAGGTGGCTGCGCAGATGAGGAATTCGGGTTATCTGCTTAGAATGCCTCCACTGCCTGTGGAGTGTCTGGACATCGACGGAGACTGGAGCAGCCTGCCAATCATCTTTGAGGACAGATACGTGGACACGCCCTGCTCAGGTGACAGCCAATAAGGACACTGTTTAAAATGAATAAATTAATTTATCATTTAACAAACGAACAAAAAAGAGAACAAAAAATTAATAATTGAAAGAATGAATGATAAAATGAACAAATGGATAAATTAAATAATGAACAATTAATGAATGAATAAAGTAATTAATTAATTTACAGAATATTACATTTAAAGAAATTCAAACGCTACATAGACGAGATGTTTTTGTTTATTGGTGTTAACTGAAGCTTCAGTTTAAAGTGTCCTCAAGTTTCTCATAATCAAAAACTTTTTCTCTGTTCTAGATTTTCCTCTGAGCGTTCAAAACCAGACTCGCTCCATCTGTTCTCAGTCATCTCCTGATCCAGCCATGACAGAAGACCGAACCATCAGTGTGGCTGAGGGGACACTGGACAGCTATTTACCAGCAACACCCCCTAAAGACCCCCCCAACGAAGATTACATGGACCTGCCCATGTACATGGCTCTGATTGGGCAGCAGAGCAATAGCATCATAGCCAATAAGAAGGCTGCAGCTGAAGCAGAGGATGTGATTGGCTGTGTGGGTGATACAGTTATAGACAGGACTGAAGTTTTGCCCAGCTCTGATTCAAGTGTTGAGTCTATTGATGAAGTCACGTGCCAATATAAAACTGATGAAGAAACTGATCAAATAGATTCTGGGTCTGTGGATAGTATTGATGGAACAGATCACAAAGGTCACAAAGAGAAAATGTGTTGCCACACACAAACACACTTTGCTGACCTGAATGGAAAGACTTTTGTTAAATCCAGTCATGCAGATCTGATACAAACTGAAACAGATGCAGCAGAAATTCTTGACCTCACCAGCCTTGACAGGTTTAAGATCCCGCCCACTCATAACCCTGACAGTCACCTAGAAACACCAAGCAATACAGGGAACCATGGCAACGAGGAGCTACAATCAGTTTTAGATGAAAGACACATAGAAGCACCTGCAAAGGACTATGGGAGTTTAGATAAAGCACCAGCTCATCTGATGAACACACACTCTCTGGATACCTCCCCTTCCCATAACACCATACCACAGATCCGCCGCCTGTCCGAGATTCTGCCCAGGAGTGTGTTCATGGGCGGGGCTAAGCTAATGAATCGCTCCTCCTCTATAATCTCAGACTCGGGTATTGAAAGCGAACCAAGCTCCATAGCCTGGACTCCAGGGGTTCCAGGGGGTTGTGATGCCTTGCACATGCTGGACCGGTGTCGGACGGAACACCAGAGCTCTCTGGAGGGCCTGCAGACAGAAAGTCACGACAGTCTGCCGAGTGCCACACAGGCATCTCTGACCTCGATCAACTCCCTGCCGTATGAAGAGGATGAGGAAAGACAGCTCAACACTTTGACTAAATCCACCTCAGCACCTCAGATCAGCAGCCCTGATGACACCGAGGAGCAGGAAACACCCAATCAGGAGAAGAGAAACATTTGTGTAGCCAATCAGAAGAGACAAAGCGATGAGGCAGCCAATGAGGGGGAATGTAATCTGCAAGGTGTTGAGAAGGAGGAAAGAAACAAAACACCCAATCAGGAGATCGACAGGCATAAGACATCCAATCATGAACAGCCTGACAAAACCCAGTTAAATTCTGTGACAGAAATGTTACTGCACCAGCAGTTCATGACAGACAATGATGCTGAAAATGACGCAGTGGCAGAAATAATTGAGGCTTCAGAAGAATGTCAGAGAAATGTGTTAGTTAAAGAGATTTCTGCTCTTGTGGGTGAAAACTCAGAGCTTTGCGCCTGTAAAAATGAATGTTGTGAGCACAAGGTGGTGCTAGAGTTCAACACATATGAAGGAGACAGTGATAATGTCAGTGCTCATCAAATGTATTTGAATGAGCTTGAGAAAACAAGTACAGAGGAACTCTCAGATTCACCAATCAATATTAAGAGGAAGTGTATGACCAATGAAAAAGAAAAGCCAGCTGATGTCACTGAACTTCCAGCCAATGAGAGAGAGCAGCTGGCACTAGAGGGGCAGAGCAGAGCTGAAAGAGCACCCAACTTAGATGTGGCATTTGTCAATAAAAAAGTTGTGGAGGTCGTGAACCTGTCGGTCTCGTGTGCTCCCATGTGTTTGCCTTTCTCCTCTATGCTCCGTGATTCGCCGTCAGTCAGTGGAGTCACACGCCAAGCCAGCCCACCCATTACCCATCAGCCCCTGGGCTCCTTCAGAATCATCTCCTCTTCCTCGAGTGCTGAGCAGGAAATCAACGAGAGGATGATAGTGTATGTTTTTCTGTCATGTAAGATTACAAACACTGGAGAAATGTGTTTCTAGCTTTGTTTTGTAAATGTTAGAAAACATAATAGACAGATATCTATCAAATAGCATTACGATGTAATTCATGTAAAGGTCTAAAGGTCGGAGAAAAAGTAAAATTATAATGTGTAACTAAATTATGACGGGTTGAGCACAGAACCCTTGACTAACATTATAAATGGGCCTCAAGAGAAGTCGTGAAAATTGTGCCTGTTTTAGGATCTGATCTCTGAAGAATAAATATCTGTATTTTATTAGCACACCATTTGTTTCTAGGTGTACAGTTTTAAAGGTGTCATTGCTGTTTTGTAGCTTCTATGAAGCAAAGGAAGCTCTGTTGAGAGAGCTGGAGGTCAGAGGTCACCTGTACAGTGACCTGCCTCACCTGGCCTCTGATCTTCCGTACTTCCCCCCAGAGGAAGACGACACAGAGTTTAATGGAATACATCTGGTGGTGTGTGTCCATGGACTCGATGGTAAACATTCTAAACAACACACACAAATAATAATACATCAATAAAAGTAATACAATATTCTGTAACCATGGTTGTGTTATATCAGTTATTTTGTCATGACTTTGTGTTTTCTTGTTGACAGGTAACAGTGCAGACCTGCGGTTAGTCAAGACATTTATAGAACTCGGGCTGCCAGGATCCAGACTGGACTTCCTCATGTCTGAACACAACCAGGTATGAACTGTAGCCAATCAGAGCACTAATTCAACTGCATTCAACCAATCAAATTATTTAGGCCGTCATTATAGGTTATAATAGGAATTTAAAAAAACACTTAACTCAAAATCATCTTAAATAATCCTGCACCACAATCCGTTATCGCTGGATACAGAACAGCAAAACTGTTGACTACACACATTTGTGCAGATTATATTGTAATCGCACACTATTGTGAACATCTGCTGTTACACAAAGTTCCCCCAAAATTAAAAAGCTGTCGTTATTTTTCTCTCTCGTGTCTGTGAATCCACATTGTTTTCATCGGTGGAGCACAAAAGCAGATGTTAGACACATTATGTTCAAACAATATTCTGTGTATGATATTTCATATATAAGATGATGTGGAGCTGATTTCTGCTGACACTCGCCTTTTCTCTGCAGATGGACACGTTTGCTGATTTTGACACCATGACTGACAAACTGATGGATGAGATCGTTCAGCACATTCAGCTGTATAACCTCACCATCCACCGAATCAGGTTCATAATCTCATGATCTTATATAACAGCTGTAAAACACCACCTGTGCGACCAAACCTCGGTTAATATCAGAACAGTGTTCAAGCTTTAAGCATACAGTCCAAGACAACGGTGAAAATCTTGGGATAATTTACATTACGTTACAGTCAGCCCACAACCTTCACACTGCTAACGCAAGGCTCTGCCAATAAAGCTACAGGAATACCATCTCAGACTTTTCCATATAAACATAGAAAACAAATATGAAGACTTAGTTTAGTAAGGAATTTACTGTCAGAAAATACATTGTGCTTATTCCTACCACATGATGGCGGAAGTGTGAAGAAACTCAGATGCGTTTGAAATGAATGACATCATGTGACACGTCACACAGTACACTGGAAAATAAAGGTCATTTCCTTTTAATCTTAACTTTCGTTATCCTAAATTTCAGTTATTCAGTTGTGTTTTATTCTAACATTTTTAAAATCATTCTGAAAGACTTAAAACTCTTGAACTGAGAAGAATCAGAAACCCTCTCTGTGACTCTGTGGAACATCATGTGACGCTCATATTTCCTGTTTCTTTGCTGTAGTTTTATTGGACACTCTCTGGGTAACATCATGTGACGCTCATATTTCCTGTTTCTTTGCTGTAGTTTTATTGGACACTCTCTGGGTAACATCATCATCCGCTCTGTTCTGACCAGGCCCAGATTTCGCTGTTATCTCTGTAAACTGCACACATTCCTCTCACTGTCAGGACCTCACCTGGGAACACTGTACAACAACAGCACACTGGTCAGCACAGGTACTCTCTCTCTCTCTCTCTCTCTCACACACACACACACACACACACACAGTAACACAGGCATATGGCACATTAGGCATATGGGCTACTTGTACGGCCCTTTTTGTGCTGTTTGTAATGGTGTGTGGTGTGTGTGTGTGTGTGTGTAAGGTTTGTGGCTCATGCAGAAATTAAAGAAGTCGGGCTCTCTACTGCAGCTGATGTTCAGAGATCACACTGACCCACGACAGACGTTCCTCTACACACTGAGCAAGAAAGCAGGTAGAGAACCGCATCAGACAGCCTCACACACAGCACACACAAACACCCATCTCCTCTCTCTCTTTAAACACTCAGGTCTGCAGTTCTTTAGGAACGTGGTGCTGGTGGCGTCTCCACAGGACAGATATGTGCCGTTCCACTCGGCCCGCATTGAAATGTGCCAGACCGCACTTAAAGACAAGACCACAGGTCAGTCTCTACCTACACATCTCCACTACTGTCTGAATGCATCTTCTAACCACAACATACTGCCCTAGCAACCAACCAGAACAACCTAGTAACCACACAACAATGCCCTCGCAACAAACCAGAACACTGTAGTAACCACAGAGAAATGCCCTAGCAACCAGCCAGAACACCCTAGATACCCCACAGCAATCTGTTCATGACACTAAGAACACCCAGCATCATGGCGACAAGTTCTGCACCAATAAACACCACAAAATAATATAACATGAAATAACATTTTCATATAAAAAATCAAGTCTAGATGTTCTGTATATTTGTATCTTTCTGTATATTTGTATATTGTTTATTATTGTTTTTATTACCTGTGTCTTGTCTTGTCACTGTCATTCTGTTGCACTGTAGAGCTTCTGTCACTAAAACAAATTCCTCGTATGTGTAAACACACCTGACAATAAAGCTCATTCAGATTCTGATTCTTTTGTCTATTTTTGCTGCTAGAATGATTCTTGTATTTTTTACATTGAAGGTTTTTCTACAGTATTACATCAGCAGATACATGCTGCACACTACCATGAATACGCAGAAAACAATGATAGAAACTATGAAAGTTAAAAACCGAGAGAGACTTGAGAGTTTTCAAACAGTGTGAGGCTGTTTGTCAGGTAGTTTAGGAGACAGATGAGAGAGTTTGTGACAGACAGAGTTAAAGACACACACTCTGAGCTGTCAAATCTACACACACATGATCAACCACAGATGTCTAGAAATAGAGACGTTGTTAGTGATGTTTCTAGATCTTAACAATCTCATACCGACCACCCACTGATGCAGCTGTGGCTAAAGTCTGACTGGATGTCTTCATGCAGCCTCCAGGAGTCAGATGAACAGGTTTAAGAAAACAAAGTTCTCCAGCACTTCTGAGATCTCTCACGCTGCTTCTGAAAGAGATTCAGAGCATAACATACAATTACAAAAGAACAGAAGGCAGATTCCTCCCTCAGCTTATAAAAATAGGAATAAAGTCAAGAGGGAAAACATAGTTTTGAAAACTACAGGAACAAGAGTTGATTGTTTGTGTAAATGACATTATTCTTTGGTTATGTGAAATAGATTTAGAGTTTTTCTTCTTGTTCAGTTTCTGCAGGGGATGTAACGGTGTGTGTATATTTCTGCATGTACTGTATGTAACTGTCTTCTCTGACAGGTCCAGTTTATACAGAGATGATCAGTAATCTACTCCAGCCACTGCTGAACGCCCCAAACTGTCACCTGATCCGACAGAACGTGTTCCACGCGCTACCAAACACAGCCAACACGCTCATCGGCCGTGCGGCTCACATCGCAGTGCTCGATTCCGAACTGTTCCTCGAAAAATTCCTTCTGGTTACTGGGCTTAACTATTTCAAATAGCCAATCAGAAAGAACACTGTATCCTACAGCATGTAGATAAACAACAACTCACTCACAGACGCTTTATGACAGTCACTTCATGTTGAACAGTCTGGAGGGTTAATCGTCAGAGGAATGTTTTATGAATGTAAACTCAAGTGTGTAGCTTTGATTCTTCATCCACTCCAGCACTCCTCCACAACACACTATATCTGCTGTGGCTTTCATATCTTGAAGAGGGTGATCACACTGTAATACTTGAAGAGAAGTGTACCTGTTCTGTGGACGTTCAGAAATGTTTTTAAAGGATTTCTTTTACTGAATAACATTTTTATAGTTTGTGTGTGTTTTACCAGCGTCATGTCACAAAGTGAGAATCTCACTGTAAAACAAGCCAAATCCATCCATCTACAGTCTCAATCATCAGATGATACTTCACACTGAACTCAAGACATGCTCAGACAGACCATTTCAATTACATCATCAACATTCTGATTGATTTAAAAGCTGATTTTAAACTAACTTTTTGTATTCTAAAATAAAACAACACAATATACAAAACTATTAAAACACACACTGCTCAAATTTCCTTCAGGAAATATACAAATATACTTTTATACGTAATTTATTGATTGTAAGAATCAGCCATTAAAAGCTGATCTAATCTTAATCTGAATGGGGGTATCTAAATGCCTGTAGTTGTTACAGTGTAGTGTTTTTTGTTGTATGTACAGTTGTTTGTTCTGTCGATCTGTGTGTGTTGTTTTTGTTTGTATTGTAGTGGTCGGTGTGAGATTAGACAGTGTTTTCATATCTGTGTTGAGGTGTCAGCATTGGTTTAGCACATTAACATTTTTCATTTGTTTTGAGGTTTGTTTTGTCGCTTCTCAAAGAGCAGAAACATCCTCCAGAGAATTCTTTTTATAAAGTTCATTTTCTCTTTTGGTGGTTGTTTGATGGTTGAACTGAAATTTTACTTCCCATGAATTCCACTTAATGATTAACTTCATGTTAATCAGAGTTTCTTGCAAACAAAAAGGTCATAATTTAGTTTATCATATTGGTTTTACAGCATCTCTGATTGTTATTTTTAAATACTGTAAGCTCTGTCTGCTTTACCTTCTGTATGCAAATGATGTGTGTTACGATTGGCTAACCTCCGTACACAGAAGCTGTTCTTCAGGATGGGCCGCTCTGCTAAACTGTAAAACATAAATGTGGGCGGTCATATGTTAATGAGCTGAAGATTATGTCATCATAATGCTGATCATTTATAAAGATATTTTTGCAGCTTCGGGCCAGTGTACATGTTCTGGACAGACTGTGGAGGGAGTTTTGCGCTCAGACTGTTAGTTTGTCAACACACTGCATAACACTCATAAAAGATCATGAAAAGTCTTTGTTTTATTGTATGTTGTGATTTTGCTCAGAGGTCATTATTCAGCTGTAACGCTCTTGAACTCCTCAGGTTTTCACCTCATTCAGCATCTTCAGCTCTTGAGTTTCTGGAGGTTTGGCGTCTCATTCAGCTGCTGTCAGCACCATGTGATGGGTTTCATCAGCTCAGTATATGTGTGTGTGTGTGTGTAAAACAGGATAAATCAGGTGTTAAAAATGTATCCTTCCAACAGCTAGAAAAGTATTAACAGAGATCACCTGCATGTTAACAGCTGTGTGTGTGTGTGGGTGTGTGTGTGTGTGTGTGTGTGTGTGATTATAATGTGGCAGCTTGTCTTTATACATGTTGAAATTAACATACTCTTAATTTACAGCAATGTATTTCCAGCACACGTGTGTTTTCATTCAGGTCTGTGTATTAAAGCCACGAATGAAGTTAAAATGTGTTCACTGTGAAACAGGTTTCTTTGCGTCTGTTTGTTTCCAGTCTGTCTGATGGTTTTCTATGTTGGCTTTATTCATGTGTTTCCTGTCGTAGCTCATGCCCAAATATATAAATAAGTATATATTCTGTGTACGTACAGAAATATTATATTATGATTCAATGAAGTCTTACAATAAACAGTATTCTTCTTCTAAAAGTGGATTTTGTGTGTTTGTTTTGTTGTTTATCTTGTAATTTCATCTGAAAAAATCCTCTTGATGTTCTCTGAATGTCTCTGGACATTCTCTAAACACATTCCAGACCGTACACTGCATATCACACCTATACTCCTATATTATATACACCTAACATACACCTATATTAACAGTCACATAAAGATTACTGTGTAATAATGAACTTTTGGTGTAAGTAACATGACCTCAAAAGCTCAACAGTGAAACCTTCTATAGATCTTCTGTGGTATTTCTTCTACAGCCATCAGGCCAATCAGATCCTGACACAACACTCCTGTGACTGCGAGGGATGTCCTCACGTTCTGATAAACATTCAGGATAGTCATGTTTCATCCCTGCTGCCTGTTTGTCATTTAACCTGAAGATTTGACCTGTGGGAAATTAAGCTCAGAATCACGCGCGGAGCTCAGACATACGGAAGCTATTGAGAGATGCTCTGATACAATAAAGTTTTTCATTCATCATGTATCTAGATAAAACCAGCACAAAATAAGATGAAACAATGGTCGTGTGTATGAGAGTTTGTTTTCTGTGCCACTTGTGGGCCGAATGATTTTTGTCATTAAATCTATCACACACTCTTACTAACAGAATATTCACTCGTGTGCGCGGCAGTGTGGAAACTGCAGCTCATTACTCATCTCTGTGAGGTTTTTCCAGG
This sequence comes from Botia kubotai, assembly GCA_036877585.1. Taxonomy (NCBI): domain Eukaryota; kingdom Metazoa; phylum Chordata; class Actinopteri; order Cypriniformes; family Botiidae; genus Botia; species Botia kubotai. Next base: position 44,238 of record JAZGTI010000667.1, on the reverse strand, counting down.
AAGCTTTAGTCAGTAAAGCAGAAGTCCAGCAGGAGTAATTATCAGCCTAAAAATCACACTGTGTGGACAGCAGCACTCTCAAGAGAGCTCATTACAACACATGACATCCAATACAGAGAGAGAGAGAGAGAGAGAGAGAGAGAGAGAGAGAGAGATTACACAGGATGAAGGTTTAGTGCTTTGATTATCATTCTTATCATGTGTGTTAGTGCAGTGAAGGTGAGTCGCAGCCTGTCGGCATCAACAGTTTGTGTATCAGTATGTTCTGTGTAAGCAGTTTTACATTGAGAGTTAATCCAGACAAATATGGTCAGTCACTCACGAATGCAGAAATACACAAAACAAACATTTTCCTGTATACAGTACTGTATTATTAAGACAATACATTTATAGTAAACTACTATCATAACTCATAAATGTTTTTGCACGTCACACAGCAAAACCTCAAAATTACTAAACAGTTTAGAGAAACCACACAGAATAAAATGAAACTAAGTGAAAATAAAAGTTTACATTTATAATTGTAGTGAATACAGACATATTTAATCACATGCATTATCATATTACCTTTTGCATACCTACTTAAATTATTTTATTTTGTTTAAAAAAGTTATATTCTTTATTATGTGATTGAGCATTAGTTCACTCAAAGTGAAGCCTCTGCCTCTGTGTGTGTGAACATGTCTCTGCACTTTTGAGATGACTTCACAGGAAATCTGTTACCCTTCGATCTGACCAGTGAAGAAATTGAGTGTCCATCATAACATGCACTCCAATCAAATTTCACTGCTTTGTGTCATCTTAGATAAATGTGACCAGCTGTGCTCTGCAGATGTGATGTCTTATGTGCACTGTTAAAATGTTAAAACACTGTGTGTAAGTTAACAAAACAAAGCTGTACATCAGCTCTGTTCTAAAACCAAGTCAGTCTTGCTGTTTGTGGCCTACATTGACAGCTGACTCAGCATCCTAACCGTGTCTACTGCTTTTTCTTCCACCGGTACTGTTAACTTAGTCTCTCTCTCTCTGTTTGTGTCAGACAGGTAATTATTCATTGTGTTAACAGGAAGTGAAGTCATCTGCCTCATTACCTGCAGAAAGCTGTTAATCTCTCTGTAATGTAGTGTGATGGCCTCTCTCCTGCAGGAAGTCAGACGCGGGCAGACGTTACTGGAGATCTGCGGTCTGTGTTTCTCTGAAATGACATCATAACTTACACCTCATATTATTTATATGAAAGGAATGCTCTGAGTTCAACACAAGTTAAACTTCATCTTCATCACTGTCATCAACTGTGATATGATCGTTCATCAGTCTGTTTAAACAAACATCAAACTTACAACATGAATCTATGAAAGTACCACCACAAAACTGAAACTGATGTTTACATCACACTAGTGTGATAAAATATCTTACAAAGTGCATCTTGCCAAAGGTATTATACTGTATGTCCATTATTTGACTTCCTGTTATGGTCATTGTACAGTTGGTGAAAACTTTATCAGTTTACATGGAGCAAAATCCACCCATAGGAATAACGTCAGACGTTTATTTTCTGTCGATATTGAAACTATACTGCAGTACAGTACAGTACAGTACACTGCTCATCTATAGTGAGTGGTTTTTAACATGTATTTGTCTTGCATTTTTACCCCAAGGTTCTCCTGCAGGGTTTGTAACACTTCAATGCGATCTTATGTGTTTAGTACATCACACCGGTTCCCTACAGCACATGTACTGTTCTTCAACACACTGCTTGAGCCGGCGTTCCTCTGATCATGTCGTATCATGATGCAGAAGTGAACCGCAGACTTAACTGCAGCGGAGGAGACAGACGCGGTGAGATGTGTTTCAGACAAACCATTAGATCTGTTATTGATTACTGTGTAAGATTTATGTTCGCTTACAAACACATTTAGAAACGCAATCATTGGAAGAATATGATGACAAAGTTATTCATCTATACATACATTTTTACACATTCTATTGTTAAGATGCATATCAGCAAGCTGTGATTTGGCTGCAGGTTCAAGGCCTCGGCCCATGCTGATATACATTCATAACACATTCTCACTTGTGTCATATTGCTTTAATATATATTTATGACCATGAGACAGCAGTGCTTTCTGCATGTACCGCATATAAACACACTGAATTATGTTATGTACAATTAAAACAGTCTGATTATTATAATTTTACTTATGCAATTTACATCTAATGACATCATACCTGTATATTGAGAACATATTTCAGTATATAAATAGATTTTTAGGGATGGAATAAGATGCCATTAGATGGCACTCACAAACCTCACAGTCCTCATTGTTCAGTATGAGTGAGCTGCAGTTTGACCTCTGGCGGCAGTAAAAGTCAGAGCTCTGATTGGCTGACATTCCTAATGAAAGCTGAGAGCATTTCCACTCATCAGAGAGGCGGACAAGAGTTATCGATCTTCAGACAACAGTTTACTGTAGCTGCCTCTCCTGTATATACAGTGTATTCTCACTGTCTTATACTGTGTTATACAGCACACTAATTAACTCTGTTATACAGCACACTAATTAACTCTGTGTTATACAGCACACTAATTAACTCTGTGTTATACAGCACACTAATTAACTCTGTGTTATACAGCACACTAATTAACTCTGTGTTATACAGCACACTAATTAACTCTGTGTTATACAGCACACTAATTAACTCTGTGTTATACAGCGCGCACCGATTAACTCTTGTGTTATACAGCGCGCGCCGATTAACTCTAAGACAAGGCAGTGTGTGATCATTTAAACATTTTAAAGTGATAGTTCACCAAAAATAAAAAAAATCTGTCCCCATTCACCCTCGTGTTGTTCCAATGTGACTTTCATTCTTCTGTGGGACACAAGAAAAAAATTCTAAAGATAAAAGTCGCTGATCTTTTTTAATACAATAAAAGTAAATGGTGACTGAGATTATGAGTGAATAATACTATTATTTATTATTATATGTTTTTCAAAGGAAGGAAAACATTTATATAGATTTGGATGTAGCTTTCAGACTGACATGCAAACTTTAAATGGTACTAAACAACCAAACATGCTCTCTGGTAATGTCAATGAAATTAGTTTGCCTTGTGATGAAACTAACTTGTCTTGGGCAGCAAGATTGTGGCTCAAACCGTACTGTGTGCACCAGGTCAGACATCTGAAACTGAAAACACACTCACAGTTCTAGTGTACGCGTGTGGTGTCCAGGATGACCGGTGTTCAGAAGTCTTTAGGGCTGGAGGTGCTGATTATTTTCAGAGTGCTCCCCAGCCAGCTCTGCTCACCTCACTCATTTTCTCAAGGTGAATCAGCCGGCGGGCAGCTTCCTGTTTCACCAGCACCTACCAATCAGCAGAAACATAGTGCAGATCATGCGTCACATCGTCTGCGTTTGACTGCGGAGGTTAGCGTGTCCTCATGCGGTCTCGATTGAGAGCAGGACAGAGATGAAGGGATGAAGAGGAAGATGCAGGACAGAAGGGATGGACGAGGAAGATGCAGGACAGAGATGAAGGGATGAAGAGGAAGATGCAGGACAGAGATGAAGGGATGAAGAGGAAGATGCAGGACAGAGATGAAGGGATGAAGAGAAAGATGCAGGACAGAGATGAAGGCATGAAGAGGAAGATGCAGGACAGAGATGAAAGGATGAAGAGGAAGATACAGGACAGAAGGGATGAAGAGGAAGATGCAGGACAGAAGGGATGAAGAGGAAGATGCAGGACAGAGATGAAGGGATGAAGAGGAAGATGCAGGACAGAGATGAAGGGATGAAGAGGAAGATGCAGGACAGAGATGAAGGGATGAAGAGAAAGATGCAGGACAGAGATGAAGGCATGAAGAGGAAGATGCAGGACAGAGATGAAAGGATGAAGAGGAGGATGCAGGACAGAGATGAAGGGATGAAGAGGAAGATGCAGGACAGAGATGAAGGGATGAAGAGGAAGATGCAGGACAGAGATGAAAGGATGAAGAGGAAGATGCAGGACAGAGATGAAAGGATGAAGAGGAAGATGCAGGACAGAGATGAAGGGATGAAGAGGAAGATGCAGGACAGAGATGAAGGGATAAAAGAGGAAGATGCAGGACAGAGATGAACGGATGAAGAGGAAGGTGCAGTAAAACAGAGATGAATTGGAGTGTGAAAAGCAATTGCTCTAAATCTTGACCCGCATGAAGGATTTCAGAACATATCTGTGATTTCAGAAGTGGTGTCTCATTTAGATGTCCTGAGACAGTCTGAGTGTGTGTGGACTGTGGATGGAAATGAATCACTCAATCCACTCAGAAACATGAACCTTTGAAGGGCCCACTAGTACGATTAAAGAGGTCCTATTATGACTTTCTTTAAAGTCTTGATTTTGTTTTTGGGGTGCACTAGAATAAGTTTTCATGGTTAGCATAGTTAGTCGGCATGGCAACCACACATTACTACAGTGACTCTTGTTCTTTGTCCCTTTTTGCATATTCATGGGGGAGGGGTTTATCTCACTTTCAGGTTTTGTGATGTCACTCTGGATCTGGATCGGCTGAAGAGAATATCTCTCTTTACAGTTAATTTTTGAGTGCTGTAACTCAAACAGCAACATCACACACTAACTAAAGCTGGAAACGTGAGACAGGTGACAGAACCGCTTTCAAAACAAACACGATCATAATATTGATATGATAATGTTGCTCTCAGATCTTCATATGGGTCTTTCAATGTGTTGTAATTTAATGATAGAGGATTTATCAACGATTGTTTGCTATGATTGACTTCTAACGGTTACTGTGATGTAAAGCAAGGCTAAAATCACATGTACTGTTAAAAGAATCTGTATTCATGTTACTGAGATATTCATGTGTCGTATTTAAAGAATTTGATGAGTTAGACACGTACAGTAGCGTGCAGAGATTATCATCTTATTCTTCTTCATATTTTGTCTTCCTCACTGACAGATCTGTACATATGCTGACTGTTAACGTTCCTGTCTGTCACATGAAAGCACACATCTCTTTAAATAAACACATGCACATGTACAGCACGATCATTCACATTTCTTTCACATATAAAAGTCATTGGCTGTCTTTTGTTCTGGGGAATCTCCTCACTGATGTTCAGTATGAAATCCTGTAATCTCAGATAATCCAGAGAGATCAGAGCGAAGGAAGAAAGCTAAATCCTGCATAATAACTGCTAATCCACACAGCATACATTAAACAAATGGACTAAATGTTACAGTAAACACTCCTCACCATTAGCTTTAGCATCTAAATGAAAACTCGTTAGTAGATGCTGAATATTCACTTTAATGACCAACATGCGTCCAGACTAGCACACAGACAGGAAGAATGTTTTTCTTCATAAGATTGTTTTTATGACAGATTGACCTTCATTTTTGGATTATCTGGTCCTGTGGCGGACGCATATGGTGAATTTTTGTATCTCATCTGTCCATTAATTTTTTTTTTGAACTCTGACCAGAAAACTTCTGTCACAGGTTGTGATATCCTGAGTTCAGCTTGTCAGTGTTTTGTAAGTTCCTCTGTTTGAACTCTCGGGGAACATTTCTCCAGACCTCACTCGTCTGTTGTACCAGCACTGACAGGTCATGCTGTCGGCCATCCTGTCACCCACCCCGCTCCACACTCGTCTCTCAGCTGTGTCCTTCACTGCTGTCTGCCATTCTAGCTGCTGATGGAGGTATAAAGCAGCTCACTGGTACATCTGTACCTGAATGTGAGCCATTGACTGTCCCCGGGCCCCTCAGGCGGGCTCCTGCCTCTGCTCGAGTACTACAATGAGTCCACTCCAAGCTACAGGCTTTTCTTTTTTACACTGGCCAGATTTGAACCTGAATTTGCCACATAAGCACCAATGTGTCTGCAACGTGTTTGCAAACTACTACGCCATTAAAACATAAAAATGATTCATGTTTAGCTCACTGTACACAACTCAAAGTTAATTAACATGTTTAAATAAAAAACACTCACTTTCTGTACGGCTCTCGTCCAACACGCTTCCTAATGAACGACAAAGAGGACGCCATTAATTCTGCAGACGTGACACTCTCAGGCGACCCTGTTAATTAAACAGAACTTTAGTGAATTAATAAAATGATTTATTAAAAATAAGTTATTCATTCTGCAGAGAGACGGATTTAACTTTCAACTGACTGTGAGAAAATCCATGAAGTCAGTGATTTGCATGTGTCAGTAACTTTCGAGTTAGAGCTAAATTAGATAATCACCCGTTCATGACCTCGTTCTGACGTTTTTAAATTGATGGAGTCGTATAATAAGTATTTTATGCAGTAATATTGCCTAGATAATTGATGCTTCTTTTGAAATCTCAATGCCATCAAACGCGACTCTTGGTTTATATGGGTGTTTTTAGGCACATGGAACCCAAAGAGAAGGTTATAATAAGTTAAAATAATGCAGATGTTACTGTTATGGTCACCCATGCATATAGATACTTTGCCTTTTGTGTACAATAAAACATACGTGGAGATCCTATAAACCTGAGGATAGGCCCTGTTGACCCAGGCCGGTAAACAGCCCCCTAGTAACTCCCTGGCAATGTGTGCTGAACTACCCAGAACATCTTAGCAACCATTTAACCAAAAGTAAGCGAGATTTCATATACAGCACCACTTATACAACAAAAAATGTAAATACTTTCATCCTGCTTTCGAAGGCAATGACCTATAAAAACACCAAAACAAGCCAACAACTGATGGTGAAAACTTCTTTTGTGCTTGAAGGCATCCCACAATGCATTGGTGTACTGAAGACAGCACGCCTTGAGAACAATGAGGTAAAAAACAGAAGAAAGAACCTGGATGATGAAAGATGTGGAAACAGCAGAAGTTTTGGATCAGAGTTTTGAACATCAACCGCAGCTGTCACATCTTCACACAGCAAAACACCACCTACAGCAGCAGCTTCATCTTTCCTTCATCATCTATGAAACTTTAACACATCATGGGCTGCCTGTGTGCTGAAATCAGAGAATTCATGCAGCTAGAAGCACCAAAGCATCAGACAGACCTCAGATATCCCATCAAACCATCTCAGAACGACAGAAGAAGGTGTTATCTGATAAAAAGGGTTTAGTGTGTTTGGGAAGAGACAGAACATCTCATTTAATTGTGAAGGAATGTTGGATGGAGAGTCAGCTTCACTGGGAATGTGCAGAGGATGGATCAGTAATGCCTCATAAAGACTCGGAATGATGTTGATGTGTTTCTTCTGCTCGATGACCTCCACTACTTCCTGAACTGACAGTGCTGGAGATCCTGACAGGTGCCTGTTACCTGCGGGACACAGAGCAGATCTGATAAGTGTGAGACAGGATGAAACAGATGCACAGACACACGTGGGCAAATCAACATGTTAAAAACAATGATCAGTTCTGAGAGTAACGGAGAGGATTTAACTGATGCTGCTATGTGCTGTATATTATTAAAGAAGTTTTGACATTTAGAGAGAATTTAACAGCTGGATTGTGGATTTCATCACAGCTGTAGTAAATACAAATACGCATCTACAGTTTACAGTCAAGAACTTACTGTAACTACATTGATCTTCCTGAGAAATTGTGTTGCACATGCACTTGCTGCCACACATCTGGTGGTTGCCAGGGTGTTGCTATGCAGTGAATATTATTAATAACATTATATTGGTGTTATATCAATCTAGATGAATGTTAAAGGACAATCATATTTTAGGTTGTCTGTGTTTAAAGTGATAGTTCAGCCACAAATAGACATGTGCTGTTAATTGACACCCTCAGGCCATGATGTGGGTGATTTTTCACTCTGTTCTTTTGTTCTGTTTCTGTTCTATTCAACATCATATTCAGTCTTCAGTTTTCACATTTTAGAGCATATGATAACGGCAGCTAAAATAAAGATATAAGATCATATAAAAGATCATGTCAGAGATCAGGTGGAGAGAGAAAAGGACCTGATTGAAACCATTCAAAGCATCTAACACCTGTTTGACGTGAGCAGAGAGCCGTTTGGAGGGTGGCAGTGGGTTTAATTAGTGTTTGCGGGAGAACGCAAGCTGAAACATATGGGGAAGATTTCTCAGACATATGTTTGTCTTCTGAAACGGGGAGAGAAACAGATGTAGCTTATATATCAGCGCAGAGTAAAACACCCACACGACACATGTCATTCCCTGCTCCACTCTCCTCCTCCACCTCCTCCACCTCCTCTCTGACACCACGACAGATTTACCAGCGTGAGGGTTTATTTCTCTTATTCCTCTTATTCTTCAGATCAGTAGTGTGTGCGGATCTGTAACAACTCTATTTTAAATGATCTGAAGACTTACAGTTTTCACCTGACTGATGATCAAATCAAACATCATACATGCATAAATCATAGTGAGAGAGCGATCCAAGCTACACAGAATTCTGGGTGGGCACTTGTGATTAGTAATCAACAATCTACCCAACTAACCAACTAACAGGGAATGTTCTCAGAATTTTGTTAAAGTTATCAAAAACGTTCATGCAGTAATGTTAGTAGACTGTTAGTAGACTGATTTTAAAGTTAAATATCATCAAAAATATTAGTCTTAAGTAATTAGGGGAACGTTTAGGGGAATTAGGGGAAGTTACAGAATTCCTAGAACTTTCAAAATAATTTTTTTAACATTTTTGTTACTTTAATGGAAACATTTAGAAAACGTTCTTACAATTTAAAACTGTTAGCAGGGTAGAATCCAGCCAGAACACCCTAGCAACATCTAAAGTCTGTTGTGTAAGTGTTATTTTTTAGAAAAGGAGGTTTGTGTATAAATACAGCTTATATATAAATACAGCTCACTCCAGTTAAACTCAAGCCTGAGTGGATACGACTATGACTCAGATTGTATAATTGCATATGTCTGAAAAATGTTCTTAAGAAAAATAAGAAGAGGCCAGACATGAAACATTCCACTTTGAACTTACAATGACAGCTCTGTCAATGAGGAAAGAATCACCAAATACTGTGACTGAGCTGTCAGCTGAGGTGCATTGTGGGTAAAACTGTCATGTGAACTTTCCACTGTTATTTAAGCGAGTCAATCTTGCAGTATGACGCAACATAAGTGTGTCATCCATAAAAATCTCTCTTTATATGCATATAAAAGACAAACACTGTTCTCCCTCAAGATGAAATGTTTTGGCTATTGTACGTCTTTAACAGAAATATTACGTCTTCAATATGATTTGATAAACCGAATAAAGATGTGATTTTTGACAACAGCTTTAAACGATCCACAGGATAGGAAAAGGCTGTAAAAACAGTATGGGTGATGTTCACAGGAAACACAAACAGGAAGTGATTTACATGAGGCAGCTTAACAAAACAAACAATCAACAGCACAAATAACATCACGCTGAGGGCAGGCTTCAGCAGGGCCATTCAAAAGATTAAATGATAACATTAAAAAAAGAGTTTTATAATTCTGTGAGAATTACTTCCACAGGTTGTGGATGTTGTTGTGTGGTCACTCGTGTGTTTAGAGATGATTGCTATGGTTTCTGGCTTGAGTCTCTTATTTTACTACAAAGTCTGTTGAATTCTCTGCCATCTTGGGAGTAAATGTGCACTGAACTCTCTCGATGCATTTTGATGTGGTGAGAAGTGAATGTTTATGTGTGTACATACAGTATCCCAGCGTGATGTCACCATGTGTCACACATGCAGCTCAATAAAACTGGGATTGAAAGTCTTCACTCACATTCTGGCTGATTTCTGCGCAGAGGAGTCCGGCATTAATCTTCTCTTTTGCACTTTCTGAATTAAATGAAACACAGCATCAGATTTGGCCAAAACAAGATATCTTAAAAGGTGGCAAACAACCTTTGCGGTCTATGATGTCTAAAACTGCTGTCTAGTGAGACTGTTCACTAGCATTCGAAACAACATTTTAGATTCAATAGCATGACATTAGAAGTTTGATTAACCAAATATACAAATTCAGAGTAAGAAAGTACTCGTATTAAATACTTCCTCTATATTTGCTGTTTTATTCAATAATATGACATCACTCAAACTTACAGCATGTAAATTAATCATGCCAGAACCGAGCAGTGGAAAATTAATTTCCTATTAATTAATCCAAAAGAGTCGTTGAGAGTTGAGTCAGAGGAAACACAATTAAACAAGACTTTAAGATGTCCAGCATCAGCAGGCAAATAAATATTAATAATACAAGTGTAAATTATTCATGAGTAGGAATTAATGCTGGAACTATCCTGCCTTTAATGCATGACTGCATTAATAGTGCTCCAAAACCTCGTTATCTCAAGCGAGGTAAATAAGAATGTGATTATAAGTATGTCATCAGTGTGAGTTTGTGTGACTCTCGTGTCATCAGTGTGAGTTTGTGTGACTCTCGTGTCATCGGTGTGAGTTTGTGTGACTCTCGTGTCATCGGTGTGAGTTTGTGTGACTCTCGTGTCATCGGTGTGAGTTTGTGTGACTCTCGTGTCATCAGTGTGAGTTTGTGTGACTCTCGTGTCATCGGTGTGAGTTTGTGTGACTCTCGTGTCATCAGTGTGAGTTTGTGTGACTCTCGTGTCATCAGTGTGAGTTTGTGTGGCTCTCGTGTCATCGGTGTGTGAGTTTGTGTGACTCTCGTGTCATCAGTGTGAGTTTGTGTGACTCTCGTGTCATCGGTGTGTGTTTGTGTGACTCTCGTGTCATCAGTGTGAGTTTGTGTGACTCTCGTGTCATCAGTGTGAGTTTGTGTGACTCTCGTGTCATCGGTGTGATATATATATATAAAGAGAGATAATGATAAACAGAATGCCTGTGAGGGACATGAGGAAATTAGACAGAAGATAACACATCTACAGGTTCTGTTGCTTGACTGGTGTGGGTGGTTTCCAGGGTGTTACTATGCAGTTGTTCTTGATGGTTCTCTACTCAAAATTCAGGGTCAAATTATGACCCTTTTAGGCAGGTTTTTGACTCACTGTGATCTTCAAACTGTTTCATCATGTGTAAATCTCATCTGTAACATGAAAACATTATACTGTACATTAATTTACATTACTTTAAATAGTACATTAATTTGTTCCATTAGATGGTGAAAAATGAAAGAGATACTAACACAAGCAGAAGCAAAACCTTGTTCTTACATCATAAAGAGAGAGACTCAGAGACAGCTCATTTATCACCCGACTTCATGAGTTAAACTGTGGGCGATCGACAGGACAGCAGCTACGAGCAGACACGGGTGCTGAATGTCATTTTAATGACATATAGATTTGGGTCTATTAAACAGCTCACTGGTGGTGTATGAGAGAGAAGGGCTCGTTCTGTCGGCTAAATAAGGCCATCCATTAAAGAGGAAAGAAATCAATTGAGGGTGAAACTAACACTCACCTTTCTGATGTCAACACAGTTCTGTGCTGCTCTGGATAATAGATCAAGTTTAGGTAGGAAGTGAAACGACTGCTGTGGGTTTTGGAGAACATGACTCTGGTTCTCCTCAAGAGTTATTCCTGTTCCTGAGGAACATCATTAAAGCTGCCAGGAGTTGGTTATGAAGGTTAACATGCTTGCGTGAAACAAGATTAACCGGTAACC
>JAZGTI010000667.1:0-32601 GCA_036877585.1 Botia kubotai | reverse complement strand
CCCCCCCCCTGAAAGATTATTTCAACATCTGTGTGACATGAATGCATTTAAAAATGATCTCTCTCTTTTTACCCCCTCTACACACACACACACTCACACACTCCCTCTACACACACACACACACACACACACTCCCTCTACACACACACACACTCACACACTCCCTCTACACACACACACACACACACTCACACACTCCCTCTACACACACACACACACTCACACACTCCCTCTACACTCACACACACTCACACACACACACACACACACACACACAAACTTTATCTAAATTTCACCGGCTTTACTTGTTTTTTAAACTGACATCTGTTCAGGAATCCGTGTTCAGTGACTGACAGAGAAAACTCGCGTGACATGCATTACGGGTCATCCCTGTGTACTGTACACCATAAAGTGTGGGACACTTAGCACTCTGTTCCTAATTAATACCGCATCATCCCTCATCGGAGCTTGTTATCGCAACAAAAACGAAAATAACAGGCAATATTTCCTAAAATAATACCATACCTGCACATCACGGCTGAAGACTGACATCACCTGCTGACAGAAGTCATGGTGGGCCTTGACAGACCCTGCAAATCAACAAATTATTGTGCAATTACCACAGAATTTAATAAATACCTGATTCTCTTATTCTCTTATTATATACGCTTGTTGTTATGGAGACAAACAGTTGTGGATATGAAATCTGTTACTTTCTAATAGCTGAGGGAACTCATGTCAGTGACAAGAACTGACATGTGAGCTAATATAATGAGCAAACATGTTCGTCTGACAGCATGAGGCGGATGACAATCAAACAGACGGGAAGTTTGTGTTTTTCTTGGTTGGAAAGTGGAGAGCAGCTGAGCACCTGTCGCTGCATCCACAAATATCTCAAAGCAGCGTCTGTAGAGAAGTAATTATCAGCGACATCTGATTCCTGAACAAATCCCTCTTTTGTATCTGTTTATGAAATATCTCTTATTAACGAATCAGTCGAAGTGATACGCAGGTTGTTTCTGAACTGTTGCCTGGCGACAAAAGGTGTAAAAAAATCAATGAGGTAAAATGTGTCGCTTTTTAGGACAACACTTGGCAATTTCAGAGAGGGCAGCAATAACAAGCTAGTTTTGAGAGCTAGCTAATTTACAGATTTGAGTGAACATATCCAAGTAAACAAAACATGCAGGTCACAGTGTGTGTGTGTGTGTGTGTGCGTGTTTTTATAAAACTGTGGGGAACACATGTCCCCACGAGGATGGTAAAAGTCACACACACCTACATTGTGGGGACAAGCCAGCGATCCCCATGAGGGAAACTGATTATGAAACATACTAAATGATGTTTCTTTTAATGTAATAAAGCAGAAAGGTTTCTGTGAGGGTTAGGTTTAGGGTTAGGGCATAGAATATACAGTCTGTACAGTATATAAGTCATTATGTCTATGTGATTATGGTCTGTAGGAATGAGTGGTCTCACCTTACTAAGGCTCTTAGGTGACATGTATCTCACTTGTGTTGTGAGGTTACAGTAGAGTGACAGAAAATAATCACTGAACACAGACAGCACTAAACGCTCAGTCTGGTATGATACAGATATGAGCACAACTAACCAGACACTGGTAGGTTATGTTGTACTATAAACAGTTAGGATGGACCAGACAGACACACACACACACATATAAACATAAAAGCAGGATAGATAGAACAGACAGACGGAGACAGACGGACAATCAGACAGATAAAGACTGAATCTTATATCCTGTCTTCAGTGTAAGGCTACAGGATTTTGCACACATTTATCATTTGTCTGCCAAGTCTTGTATGTGAGGTTGCTTAGAAACGTTTTCTTAACAACAACATCCATTATGTCAATATCCTAATTTTACGAATAATAGTGAGAGATTTAAAAAGAATAAAGATTAAAAATAATGATTCTTGTTCTTTGCATATGTGCCGCAGGAGCATTTGTATTATATACAGAATGTGTCCGTCGTCTGTTTTAATTGAACGTGTAACTTCAAAAGCAGAGCATGTCTCTGGGGCTGCTCACACCCAGACAGGAAATGACATCATAAACACCAGTTATTAAACCAGCGTCTGTTCACACTTTATCCCTCTCTGCTCGTGTTTCTACAGCAGTGTGATAGTTGTTCACACTCGGGCTGCTGAAGTACACACTGTCCTCAGGGGAAAAAGTGCCTTCACAGCAGCCGAGCAGTTAACAGCCGTTCCAAATCTGCAGTAAAGAACCCTATTAAGGGTGAGTCATGCATTAGTGATTGAGCGCCTCGTGCGCGGGGCCGTACGGCTCGGAGGAACTGAAACACTCGCGCTCTGCAGTTTCTGGGTCACTCCATGAATACTTCCTCTCATTCGCTTACAGAGAATCTGCTACACTGTTTTAGTGTGGGACATCAAAACACATCGACTGTTCTCATAAACATATTCTCTTTCTTTCAAAAGTATATGAGTGGACTTGTTAAGGTAAGATGAAGGAGAGAGAGAGATAAGACAGAGGGAGAGACAGATATTGTATAGACAGACAGACTCTCTCACTGTACTGGCTCATGGGGGACACTGGTAAGAAAACTCAGGGTGGGCACGACACCCATCTACACAGATCGCCCGAGCATGAAATCACCTCTCTCACTGTAAAGGGCTAACACGGCTTTTTAATGGCCAATGTCTTTTATACACCAAACATGCTCACTGGCTCCATTCTTTTTTAATGCATATTTAAAAATGGAGGCAGCGCGGAGCGTAACAAGATTAATGGGGGATCACACAGAGACGCTGAGTCTGCTCTCTGTTAGATTACATTACTTCAGAAACCTCTGCTGTACACCAAACCCTCAATAAACAGTGACCGTCTGTCTGTCATATCATGAAGACACACTTCAGCTCACACTTCATTAACTCAATTAACAGTGACTTCAGACAGTCTCACAGTAAAGCAGAGTGATGTCATCTGTGTGTTTCTCAGTAATATTCACTTACAGTGACTGGGATTATTTGCTGTGGCTTACTGGGCTTTCATATTTTTATAATAGTGATTGAATACTAGGATTGTGAAAAATTAAAAGTCCACGAGGGATGAATTTCTCAGTAATTAAGAGATTTATCAAAATCAATTGTAATACTAATATAATGTGTAATAAAACATGTTTTTGCATCACCCTGCTTTTTCAGTCGTGACTCTAAACTTTTAAGCATATATAACTGCATGTACACACACACACACACACACACCACAACTGTGAGAGTACATATTAGCTTTCATTTCCACTAACCTGCCTAATGAGGGAAGAACAATCAAACAGGTCAGAGTGCGGAGCTAAATGACACACACAATACATTCACAGTCTGGGCAAAGCTGAGGACGTCTCGCTGTGCTTTAATGGCTGTAATGGAGCTCTCCTGTTGCTCTGGGCCTCACTCACCTAACGCTTGCCATTGTTCTTATCTGACAGTGTGTGAAGCAGGAGGGATCAGGGGTCTGCAGGAGAGCTGTGTGCCCCTGCAGACACAGAATTACAGCTATGACTCTCCTGTAATTAAAAGCTCTTAGTTACCTGCTGCTGGTTTTTGACAGCGAGTCTAACAGGGTTTGACTGAGCACAACACGTAATGTCAGCCGCATTTTTCCCACGCAAGACTGCATGACACCAGAAACTGCTTCTCTCTGTTTTAAAGCATTTCAGACCATTCTGCTCTGTAACACAGGCGCATGATTCCATCCATGCTTCTAATGATGAGGGTTTGTATTTCTGGTAACTGCAGAATGATTTAGAAGTCTGTCGGCTCTTTCTGCTGCAGCTGGAGAGATACTTGTTGCTCAAAACGGGGACGTTCACAAACCTGTTATGAATTCTGAACATTCTCACTCTCACAGCGCAGAGTGTGTGTGTGTGTGTGGACCTGACTGAATGAACAGAGTTGCCAAATGAGACATTAATAATCAAAGCAATATCTCCCATTAGCATTGAACATGTTTTGACATAAAACCAGACTGTCGCTGTGTTGTTCAGATCATAATCAAAGACATTCACAAAAAAAGACATGATCTATGTCATCAAGTCATTTTGTATGAATACATTTTGAGGACATGTGTGAATATGACCATGATAATCACAGTTTACATCAAAACACCACAGTTACTATAATTACTGTGAGATTCATATGGGCTCTCCTTCAGTGAGCGTAAGGAGTTTTTCAAATTTGTTTATTTTGATTTCAATTGCAAGTGTTGTTGTACTATAAAACGTTTTTGTTCTGTTGAAAATGTGAGTGGCTCTTGCCCATGCAAGCATGCATTTACTAGTGTTGTGTGTGTGTTGCTCTACGGTTGCTAAGATGTTGCTAGGTGACCTAGGCCCAAAGACTCACCACAATTCTCTGTGATTGTGGCCAATAGATACAGTACAGCCTACAGAAGAAAACACATAGGTGATGTAAAGTGATTAACTCACAGAAGGTTAATAGTTAAAATTAGGGACAAACTTTAGATGCTACAGTAAGTACGAGTAAAAGTAAAGTTGGCTTATTCTAACGACTGTAGTAAAAACTGGTTTTTTAGCAGTTACCATGGTTACCATCTCACCTCAGCTGTATGAGTGGTCCAGAGAAAGCACGGCTTGTTCTCCTGCTCATTTTATTCCATGCACTGTCAGCTAATTTCACTGTGTTGTGTTGTTGCTGTGCTGTATGACAGAACAGATGCTGTTTACCACTGTGCTATAGAGATCAGTGTGTCGCTTGGACAGAGGAGGAAATCAATCACAGGGAGTCTTGTAAACGCTCTGCCGTAACACACTGATGTGAAGAGACGCTTCTGGATGGAGAGTTTAATAAAGAGTGAAGCATTGTGTTATTCCACACAAAAGCATTTATAATGAGACCTGGAAACAGAGCGCCGTTTGATTGTGTGTGTGTGTGTGTGTGTGTGTGTGTGCGCTCTGTGAAAATGGTGGTTCTGTTTGACTTGTAGTGTTATAAAAGGGAACCCTTGATTTTGAGTTGCCTGCACACACAGAATAGAAGAGGAACACTGAATGAAACATGTTTCCGTAAACATGTTTTCTGACTCATTCTGCAGATGCTGACAGTTATCACAAACAAACTAAAGAAAACTGCAAACTGATCTTTAAACTTTATAAACAATCTACAAGAGTAAATCAGCCCAGAATCACGTCTGGATCATATTTCCCCCAAAACCTAATCTTCTATTTTTTACAAAACATTACACATCACCTTGAGGTTTTCATACTGCCATAAACTCATATAATCACACATTTCCTTTAACACTGTCATTACTGTCATGCAAAATGATGTCGATATATAACAAAATTACAATACCAATAACAACAAAAAACAATAACAAAATTATTCTCATTAATGTAATGCAGAAATGACACTAATCGATTGCTGCTCTTTAAGAGATCTGATATATTTATGAGAGATGTCATTATAAATTCATTCAGTCATCAGCAGCTCTGTGCTGGACTGCAGTGCAACAGCATCAGGAAACAGTGAAAGGGTTCCGAGAGCCGGAGACCGTCTGTACTTTATGAACCACTTATAACACGTCACTCTGCATCAGCAGGTGTATGCGATACATCACAGACCAAGAGACGTCCACACACATCTGCTGCTGAACTTGTTCAGGGAAATGAAGCAGCTCTCCATGATTCACCTTCAATTTACAGCGAAATAAAAGCAGACGAGCTTGTAGGCTGAAATGCGCCACGGTATCACTGTATGACTGTGTTAGCCTGATGATGTCATAACGGCACCCAATTATAATGAATCATTTATCGGTGATGTCATAATGGCACCCAATCATAATGAATCATGTGTCAATGATGTCAAAATGGCACCCAATCGTAATATGTCATAATCTTTAACCTGCATAAAATAAAACTCAGACATACAAAATGAGATCAAACTGTATATGAACCTTGTCAATCAAAATGAACTCACCCACCTGTACCTCCTCACTTTAGCTCATGTATAATTCAAATAAACAAAACATCATCTGAGTTATTAATGCATCAGTGTACTCACAGTGTTTACTGAGATATAATGATTAACACATGACAGATTATTCCTATTACTGTATTACTGTAATTATTATTAATGGACCAATGAAAGAATGTTTAATAATGATAAACAAAAGACTGAATTAAAAGTTATATAGAGATGCACATATAACATGTTACCCTGTTTTTTTCTTGTTGATACTGTGTGTGGAAAAGAAAGTCCACTTTTAAAATCATATTTTCACTCTCCAGGGAAAATTGCGGTCAGTTAGACAGGAAGTTGTTGATGATAATCGTTCCGATTATTGAAGGGCTCTAGATGGAAATGGATGTTAAAAAAAACAGCATCTTCTGTCTGGCCCAGAGCATGTAAAATGACACACACTGTATTCCTGAGCAACAATTCACAGGACGACCTTCAAACGCTCAAAATATTCCAGTATTGAAAAGGAAAACAACACAGTACACATGTTCAGACAACTGATTTGCTGTTTAAAATTATATTCAAAACAAGACCAGGACACAAAACAAGACTGAAAACAGCATTTTGAGTAGGAACTAAACAAAAGTAGGTTTTAAAGGGAAATTAAAGTCTTCTTTCCCATAATGAGAAAAAAAGAATGTTAAAGTTGTTAAAGAAAAATATTAAAGAAACATTTTACCAAAAAATAAACATTTTGATTTTTCCAAACGTGTACCAATGAGATTAATTATTAAATGTAAAAAGATTTATTATTATTATTTATACTTATTTTTACTGTCATGACAGGAATTTCTTTTTCAACCAGTAGGTGACACTGTCACCAAATTTGCCAGGTACACGGAGCTCACAGAGGAACTGATGCCTAATAGGTTTCTTATCAATGAGACAAAGTGATCCTGCAGTCTGACTTCCTGTACTGGCTAAAAAGAAGAAGATAACGATGAAGAGTTTTAAAACAACACATGCGATACATCTGACTTATGTAAGACTAAAGACTCAAATTAAAACTCAAAGTAAAATCATCTGTTTTAATCAACTAACTAATTGAATAAAATACAGTACAGTGAAGTACAACACAGTACAGTCACAAACACAGTGAAACACAGCTGGTTGCTGTAATTTTCACATGATATTGGCAAGAACATTAGATCAACATATTCTCATGAAACACAATTTTCAAACCTACTGTTCTTTTCATAGCAGAACGGCTGAGGCAACTATCAAAGCAACTAGAACTGTGGCAAATTTTGGCGAATTAAAGGATTAGTGCTCCCTAAAAAGTGCTCACTGTATCAACTATAACCTTACCTTGTACATGACATGGTGGTGAACTGATGAACCGTGACTCCCACAGGTACAGCAGTTAGCCAATCATATTGCACCTGAGATTTTCAAAACAGGTTTGAAATGAGTGTTGAAGTAACAGATTCTGTCATTTTGTGAAGTTCAACTGGCATTGTTAATATTACACATCACTGTCAGAGCAAAAAAAGACTCCAAAACCAGCTTGTTTTGATTCACAGCCGAAGAAAAACATCTCTCTTTCCCACACACACACACACACACACACACACACACACAGAGAAACTGTTTGCATGTGTGCTTCGGCTGCACAGTAACACAGATGGATAATATGTATTTCTCTGCAGATGTCTCTCATTCCAAACTCTAAACACACCTCACTTTTATTGATGGGAGTAATAACTGAACACAATGTCTGGAGCATTTGTTTCAGAACGTCTTTTCACACAGATGAATTATAGAGCAATACAGATAGATAGAGAGAGAGAGAGAGAGAGAGAGAAAGAGAGAGGAAGAGAGAGAAAACAAACAAAAACAAAGATAATATAAAATGAAGAGCAGTTTACGTTCCTGTGTGGCATGTTGTAAATAGTGGATTTGACAGATAATATCCGCACTTAAAACTGTACAGCACAACATACACAGAACACATGATCTCTGTCTGCATTGCATGATCTCTGAACATGCATTCAGTGTGAACAGATTCAGTGTTTATAACCACAGACATGTAGTTTTGTTTTATCAGTCCAGGCAGAAATCATTCGTTCCTTTGATGCTAGAGGTTCCTAAAGACCGGAACAAATAAGAAGAAACATGTTCCAACATTCTGTTTGTCTGAGTGAACAAAACCACTGGACCACATTTTGCCTGAAGCACAACCAGAGAAAGTTTTAGACTTAGAATTCTGAAATATGATGTTAGGAAGGAATCGGCAACCACAGCTTCAAGTCGGCCTGATTCCTCAGTCTCACTTTAATATCAGGCACTGTGACGGACACCCCTTGACCTACGCGTGGAAAGACAGATTCCCTACCAGCTGGTTATCTCTTTATCTCATGACATGGTGAATCTGTCAGATACGGTCATTTGCTCCATGCATCAGCACGTCTGTTGGCATAGGAAACAAATTATGGGATGGAGGCACGTTGCTCTGTAACAAGAGCTCTTGTGAGAATCCAATCAAATCAATGTCACCTTGGACGATCACTGGATATGATCTTCCGCCGTCGGACTTCAGGGAAACAGAAGACAGGAATTAAATAAAGAAGTTACAGTGCTCAGGCTTCAAAGAACTTGAGGAATCGGGCTGGACTGGAGGGAGCGAGCTGGAGACGAGTGTCACCCCTATTTTTCCACCCTCCATATTGATCACCCTGCAAAATACACACTTCACGGGCTCCCTCACACACCTGTGGAAACTACTGGAGGTGAAGCAGCACAAGTCCATCACTGCGTCTTTACTGCAGCCCTAAATTAACACGAGGATGTGCTTTAATTTCATTCCGGCCTTAAGAAAATGACACCGGGAGGCAGTTTGGTTCCTGAAGGATCTCTAATGACTGGACAGCACATGTCAGCACATTCTCTCCGTACAGAAAAGACCCTGTAGACTGGGCTAATGAAATCTCTGTGTTATTAGCTATGTTCAGTGTCATAGCTCTAATGAATAATTATGAGCTACAGATGTGTGTGTGTCACTGTTTCGTTTACTCACACAGTCAACATGAAACTCAATCAGAACAGAAGAGAGTTTGATTTGAATCTGAGGTCACAGGAAACAGATCCGTTATTCTGAATGACAGCAGTGATGTCAACTTCAGAGCAGAATTTTAAGAAGGTCTCAGCCTGATGCATGTACTGCACAGTGGACTGCAAACCCCACAATGCAACAGTCTGAATCTGAAAAAAACTGATTGGAAGAAAATCTGAGGTCAGAAAAAATGATCCGATCCAATCCAAATTAAGCATAACTCTCTCTTACCCCTCTCTCTTTTTCTTGCTCCTGTTTCTTCTCACCTCCTCCAGTCTGTATTTCAGTGTTTTCATCCGTGATGACTGACACCTGCTGGAATAAGAAACATGTGATTATAAAGTTTTAAATTGATTTAATTAGATGCTTGTCTGGTGTTGCCGGCCGACAACATCCGCTGAGACCTGTCACGTCTCATTTAAAGAAATAATACATCTCTCCCTCTACTCTAAAAATACCCCCAGGAAAAAACGTGTGAGACTGAGAAATCTATAATTAATGTGGTCATATTTAGCAGCCGATGGAAATATGATGTGCTCTCCACTGTTGTTCTCTCTTCTTTTCTGGCTCATCTTTCCCCATGTTTTTGTCTGTGGCTTTCTCGACTTCTTTTTTAAGAGGGTTTATGGTGAGGAACCCGATAACTCCAGTGTGAATGAGGAAGAGTGTGAACAGAACTGGTTGTGAGATTCGTCTGTGATTCCATCAGATGCGTGACCTCTGAAGGGCTTGTTAGGTTTAGTTGTGAGGAGAGAGACAGACACAGTGGATTTAAAAATTGCCTTAAAACAGACAGACAACTTTTTAAGTGCAGATGGGTTTGTTCGCGGGTTCAAGGTGCAATACTTCTGGGGAGCTACTGACAGTTTATCACAACTGATGTTTCGCTGATGTTCGGAAACAGAACAGAGACATTTTAGATGCGCTTCCAACCGTTACTGAAATACTTGATATCTCCATGTTGTGTAAAAGCAGAAACTTCATTTCCTGAGCTCAACAGAAGTGTTGCTATTTCTGTTCTGCCAATTTTTCTAAATCAATGATACAAAAACAAAAAAGCAGCAGGCAACAAAATGACTTAATTTAATAATGGTGCGGCAAAAAAGGAATTGATGGAAATTGTGTACAGTTTCACATAACACTTTAATAATGTTAAAGTTTCAATATTATTTTCATATTAAATATTATTTTATATGATTATTTATGTCATATTTTTTAAAATTAAACAAGACACTGCGGTACAGTCAATGTCAAACACATGAACACACATTCTGAGGCATGTTCTCCTGCATCTGTGTTTAATGTGCACGCGTGATGTTGAAGTCAGAGGAGCTCGTTTCATTATTACTCATGTGACTGACATCATTACACAGACGGGTCATGTAGTACACACGCAACTAAAAGCAGGGCTATATGTATTCACCACAGGCTGTATAAGCGTGCTCACATGTTTTGAGCTGTAATAAGTGTAAATACGGTGCATTCTGATTGGCTCTGGCAGGAGAGTGGATGTTCCTGGAGAAGTTTAACAGACACAGGCTGATGTGAGCTGGCAGCGGGAGGCAATACTACAGAAGATAAAATCTGTGTTTGGAAGATTTCTTCTAGAGCACATGATAATTAATAACTGACCTGACTGATGTCACAGTACGTCTCAGCTCATGTCTAAAGACCGAGTGTTAGACAGAGAACAGTGTATTCCTATCAGCTTTACCAAGCAAATAAAAAGATCTAAAACATTACATATCTTAAATACTATTTCAATAACACAACATTCCATGACCATTTCCCTCCTTCTCTATCCCTCAGAAATTCTGCTTCTGTACCTTTAAGACCTTCCTGTGTGTAGGAAACCCGTTCTGATTGGCTAATCTCTTGACATGTGATGAAGTTTACTCACTTTACAACAACGCATACATGGACATACAGGACCTTGTTAACAAATAAAAGCATTTGAATCCTTCACAATATATGCAGTGGCGTTAGCACAGACGAAATACAACTTTCCTACATTTTGATTATGATGACAGCATGTGAATATCCTCCAGTCTTCCTCTGATTCCCTGAGGCAGGATTCTGAAACACAACACAATATAATGTATTGCTATAGTGTGAGAAGTTTGTGGATTGGTTATTAAAGCATATAATACACACAATAATCAGGTACTGGAATCTGACCCCAAATGAAATCCTCATGATTGAATCCCATCTGTGACCCTTCACGCTGATGTTCTGAGCTCAGCACCTTGAGTTGCGTGTGGTTTCCCACAGATGTATTAAGAGAAGAATCGTTCTTTTATAACACATTGACTTCTTCATGGTGAGCCATTTCCTGTTCCTGACAGTTAACAGAGTTCTGTGCTCGCCCAGCTGCTAATGCACCTGTCAATCAAAGAACACATTCAATTCAGTCTTGTTTGTGTGGATATAAAGAGGGCATCAGCGTGTCAGAAAAGAATGTGTTTAGCACCATCACTGGATAATAATGAATTTTAAAGAGCTGATTGTGAGAGAGTGATCGGTCAGAGAGATTACACACTTTATACAGCTCATGTCCCCTCAGGCTCCTGCTCATGTCAGAGCTGCTGGGGAAAAAACAAACGTTTTATTTACGTCAGTGTCATTTTTGATGCGGGTTGGAGACTCTGATCATTTATAAACTGAATACAGAAGACAGAAAAATCTGAAATGTTGATCAAATAAACCTGAAGCAGATAAAAACGCTTGCCATTTACTGCATCTCCTAGGGAAAAAAATAATGGATGACATCCAGCACAAACCATGTCAGAAATTATAATAATAAAATTATGTTAATGCAGTTCTAAACCTGTATGTTTAGATGTATGTTGTTTTCTGTGGAACACTAGGAGACATTTTAAAGAAAGCTTCAGGCGGTTTTGTTTTCCTACATTTATTCATAATGACTCTTGCTGACTATCAAAAAATGTCATGAAGATAATATTAAAAGACTGATAAAAGCCACAAAAAGTGTAATTTAAATCATGATCTGCTGGTGATCCTGTTTAGATGTTTTCTCATTTTAAAGCCTCTCACACATGATCAGTAAAGGAGAAGCATAATAATAATTCTTTAAATAATTCTGTTTTGTCATTTTGTTCATCTTTTTCCTCACTGTCAGTTCAGACATATTCCCTTTAAAAAATGCCTGTTTGCCACAACACAAGTTCAACATGTGACAGAAACAGACAGGAAAAGAGGGAGAAGAGAGGAAGAAGAGAGGAAAGCTTTCAGTGAAACACAGGCCCTGACAACACAGGACAAGCAGTGTCCAAACACAGAGAGACGAGTGCACAAAACCCATTCAGACTCATTAGGCTGTGACATGTCACGCTGCTGGGACTGGTGACAGAACACGAGTGGCGTGTGAATGTTTCAGCTGGTGGCTGTTTTATTCATGACAGTTTTGGGGTGAAGTCGCAGTACTGTGAGACACCTGTGATTGAGGGGAGTCAAGGGTTACCGTACGGAAAACACACCGTTCTGCTCTGTGCACCCACATAATGTGTTTTCTCTTTCAATAAACCGATATAAATCTTTCATCGAGTTAAATCGCTAGTGCTGAATTTTCATTGTTTGTTCTAGTCTCTTGGCGTGACAGGTTTTACTTTTCTAAATGAAACTTACGGTTTTCACACATTGGCCTGATAACAAAACAAGATTTTTCTAAATTCTACATAAACATTGT
This sequence comes from Botia kubotai, assembly GCA_036877585.1. NCBI lineage: Eukaryota > Metazoa > Chordata > Actinopteri > Cypriniformes > Botiidae > Botia > Botia kubotai. The sequence continues at coordinate 19,820 of JAZGTI010000667.1, read as the reverse complement.
GCATTCAGATAACTCTGAAGTGTTGTTGCAGATTTTGTTTGTAGTGATCCACATCTGACGGCATCATGTCGCCATTTTATACCCCCGCAAAAGAACAAAATGTGCATAATATTTCTCCAGCCAATCAGTGTTGGTTATGTGGTGGGCGGGGCCATACAAGGACACTAGGGGGTAATGGAGTGAAGCGTGGCTATCTGCTGCCAAAGACGTTAAAGAGATTTGGTTATCAGCATGACTGTAATGAGACCATTGACACAGAAATAATGTGCAGAAACGGTAAGACAGTCTTATGATTAAATAGAATCCTGATGGAGATGCGGATTACCTTAAACTGAAGAACATTATTATTAAAGAAATGTCTCTCTGTCTCTCTCTCTCTGTCTCTTTCTCATACACACCTGTAAAAGCATTGTTCATTATTCTAAATGTAGTTAAGTGACTTTTTACAGTTTTCTATACAAATTAAATGCATAAATGCAATGATATCTAGATGTACTGTCTCTCAGATGCAATAATAGTATGATAGCAAGTAACCACATGACAGTATTTTAACAACCATTCTGAACACCTTAACAACAGCCTAGCAACAACCTAGCATCCATCAGGAACACCTTAGCTATGCCCTAGAAACCGCACAGAACACAGCTGTCAGGTCAACATCATGTTTTCCTAAGAAAAAGCATTTTTGCTGTAACAATTTGACCTTTAACTGCAAGTAAACAGGAAACATTTGGTGAAATGACAGTCACTGCTCAGTCTGTAGGTGTAGAGGTTTATTTGTCTGAAGACACTTTATTCTGTTGTTAATTTAATGGAAGATGTGTTTTAAGTGTCAAGCAGAATATATTTCTGACGGAGAAAATCTGCTTTGAGCAGCCATTGATTTAGAGAGATTCAATCACTTCTCCATCATAGTGTCGCTGTATGAATGACATGTGAGACACATCTGAGTGTATTTGTACTGAATCTCTCTCTGTTTAATTTCCAGTGTACCAGCATTTCTGTACTTTACTTTACAAATCAGAATATTTGACAAAAATGCTTGTTTAACAGAACCACAAAACAAAAGGTATCAAGTGTGAAAATTCATAAAACGGTTTTGCTTTTAAAAAGGTCATTTTTTAAATGAATGGGAAGTACTAGTTTATACATCATATAGGTTTCAAACTACCAGCCTCTTCTGGGTGAAAGACTAGTTAAGCTCTCTCTGATCAGAAAAATTAACTTTAATTTTTTAGGCTCTTTTTGGACCCTATTCATGGAAACATTTAAAACAGTCATTAACTGCTGTAGGTGTTTTGACAGCTTTGAATCATTTACTCAACTTTTCAGACAGATGATGACACAGCCTGAGGAACCCTGAAGGTCATGTCATCTGGGATCTTCTCCATGTTATTTTACTGAGGAGCTGTGATTAGTTTGTCCATCAGGTTGCCATGCAAGAGTCAATAAACTCAATCCAGAGCATTTACTTTTTTGTCCAGTGACCTGAGAGGAAGTTATGAATCTTCTTCAATTGCAGCTTCTGGTGTGGAAGACGTCTGCTCTTGATTCTCTCAGATGAATGATGAGGAAGGAAGAAAAAGTCTCAGGTCTGAACTGGTGTAATTAGCCGTTTGTGTTTTCAATCCCAGCCCAGCGACAGACACATCTTTATCATCAATCAGAAGCGTTTGGACAGCCATCAGACCCTGCCTGTCTTTCTCTGGCTGACACGCTGTCAGCTGCAGTAATGGAATTTCAAAACTCCTCCGCAGGGATCCACTTAAAGTCCCAATTACAGAGAGGCTAATATCACTAATCTCTGACGAGGCTGCGATCAATAACCAGTCAAAATACAGCCCTGCCACAGTTAAGAGCGGTTCCGTCAGTGGACGGATACTGTACCTTGAGCCCAACAGGTTGTGGCCTGGGGTATGAAGAAAGGCTAGACTCAGGCTAAAACTAGTCAAATCAGTACTTGGAGGGCCAGTGTGCTGCAGAGTTTAGTTCCAACCCTAAACCAACACACCTGTCTAGCATGTCAAGTAATCCTGCAGGACGCTGGCCTGAACTCTGCAGGACACGGCCTTCCAGGAACCGATCTGACTAGCCCGGGACGTCAGAAACAGAGCGGGGCTCTCAGAAAAAACCTCATGATAATAAAGTTCTGTGGAGGTTTGGTCAGAGAAGAATTGTAAAGGTTTGTATACAATATACAGTATACAATATACAATAGTTTGATCCTGAGTATTAGAAATGGCTGTTAAATACTTTATAAATGAGTAGTACATCATCGCACGCAAACAGATATGAATATTTTATAGCAGAAATACATATGAGCATTTCAAATTCATTCCCTAAGTGTGTTTACACAAACTGAGGACTTCATAAAGATTTAAAAATGCAGAATGCAGTTTTTAATATTGACAAAGGGATCATAAATATTCTACGAGTTAAAAGAAACTCTAAACGTCTTGACTTACACATCACTTATGAGCTGGTCTGTTCTTTTCAGTGTAAAATATCATGTGTTGTCTGAGGACATCTGGGCTTTCATTCAGAAACACAACTGAGAGGCACATGAAGCAGGTTGTTCTGTTAACCGCTCAAAAGTAGCTCGCCTCGGTCACGAGCAGAAACCACAGATGGAATTATAACTCATTTCTCAGCTGACTCTCCTCGTCTATTTTAAATGAAACGTCGTTGACTTTCATGTTTGAAGAATTTTCTCTTCACAGAGAACAATCAATATTACCAGACAACAACATGAATTATTGATACTTATATCCATATTTCCTCTGTCTGAGCGGAGAGCTACAGCCTCATTATGAGAAGACTATCGTCTTGGCTATGAACGCTTCAGCGCTAGCAGGCTAAACGCGGCGTCTTTCGATAGATTAAGCTCCATTAAAACCACTTTAGCATGACATGCTCTTCAAGGTGCAATCGTTCTGCCAAGGACGAGGATATAATGAGCGCAGACTGTATTTTATAATTCAAAGATGCCTGTAGATGAAGGAAAGGTGAGTGCTAACGGCTATCCGCGAGGAAAAGTGTGATTTAGCAGCAGAGCGCAGCATCTGTCAGTCATAATTTACACCCAACAGGACCGATGTGAGGCGGTTAGTGTGTGTGTGTGTGTGTGTGTAAAGAACACTAACAGACTAGATGTGTCTGGTTGAGATGTATAACTGACAGTCACCTGATTAGGGGCTAAATTCTTCCAAAAGAAGTAAAAACTACAGGAACGTTTCTACAATGTTTTAATAACCAACAGGTCAACTTACTTTTAAATTTTAGATCTTTGCCTCTTTTCACCTGCTGACACTGGGTTAGGGTTAGAACTCAATGTTAGCCTAAGGGGGGTAACCATAGCAACAGGATCAGTACTGGATGGATTCGCTTCAACCTGCTGCTCCACCATGACAAGATCGACCTTAAAATCTAAACCTATCACAGGGAAATCTATATACACTTCCATTGCACTTTAAAAGACACGGACACATTTTATAACCCAGCGTGTGTAGTGTACTGCCACAATGTATCATTTATTATAGATTTACATATCACAGGTATATCACAAAAAACATTCCTGTTTTATTTAGAGAAGCACTACAATAGTTGATGTTACGCTAACTGTGTCAATTTGTGTTTCATGAGTCAAAGTTCTCTGAAAACATATCCGAGATCTCTCATCTTTCAATGTATTCCACTGAAAGTTTATCACACTGCTGGTCATTAGTAAGTGTAATAATAAGCACAATGTAACATTTAACTAACGATCACTTTGTCTCGTTCAGAGCCTTGCTTATGTTTTATTGAACACCCAATTAAAAAGGAGAATTCAGTGGTTAGTTAGCATGTCAGAGCTCGGGTTGTTTTTGTGAGACCACACTGCGTGTAAAACAGAGAGATGTGAGAGCATTTACCTGAGGACGGTACAGTGCTGTATGCTGCAGAAATATCTAGCTTCAGAGACAAGAGCTATCACTAAAACTCATACACATAAAACACACGTCCACACAATAATTCTCCTGTTATCTCGCCTCGCCTAATTACGGTCTTTCTTAATAATTCTACATCTCCTGTTATGTCTCTTATTAGATACATACACAGATATTGATAAAAGACCTTCATTATAAGATCTGATTTATGATTAAAAGTTTTACGAGGAAGAAAAAAAATCAATTAAATGTTTACTCCAGTGTTTCTAAATGTTTGTGATTTTGTGTTTCCACTCATGAAAACCAATGAGATGTTGCTAAACCAGTTTAAAAGTGAAACCAACTTTAATGTCAGAAATTTCTTCAGATGTCAGTTTTCGTGATCTCACAGATTAAGGATGACAGAAACAATATGATCATTTAACAGCGTGTCTGTGCCTCAGACATGACTCATTTTACCAGCATATTCTGGAGGAAACGGTCACGATTTACTGTCCCATAAGATAAAACATCACAGAGCAAAACTCAATTTTCCTTCAGTTCTTTTCCTCAATGCTGTTCATCAAACAACAGAGACACACAAAACAGAAAACCACTTGAGAGACAGGCAGGCAGACAGGCAGATAGACAGACCGGCAGATAGACAGATTTTAAACCGTTTACACTTTTTTTTTAACACATTCACACATTTATTTGCTGGACTGACACCTCGTCACAGTCACTCGGCTCACAGGTTCTGACTTCAGCAGTGAGAGGCACGTAAACTGTGTCTGTAATTGGCAGAGGTGAGAGTTCGGTCACAGACGGTTCAGAGATTTGTCCGTCCCCAGACACGAATGAGAAAATCTGATTCCCTTACGACTTTACCCTTAAAACACAGGTCCCCAAAACACAGCATTAGCCATAAGCTTCACTCAGCACCCTTCACTCACTTGGACCAGAGTCTGTAATGGGGCCGACAGTGAGGGTACAGCAATTGCCTCCGAGCTGAATATCACTGGACTGTTTCTGTTGTCGTCTTTGAGAGATAAATGAGAGCGCTCTCAAAAAAACATGAAATAAATGCTTCAGAAAATATCACTTCACAAAACTCAGTGGGCTGACTTCTAGAATGGCTGTTATTTATCAGCCAACAGCCTGCAGGATGACACGGAATTATTTTTAGCATCACGTGATTGGGCAGCAGTCGAAGGCAGACGGGTACAGTCAGTGTGAGCAGCAGAGGGGTGAACAACATTGGCCAGTGAGTGGTACAGATGCAGAAAAAACTGAAATCAATAACCAATCTACTGTCATAAATGCTACTGTAAATGAAGAATCTAAACGGCCTCAGATCAGTTTTATGGGGTTAGTGAGGACGGCCGAGACTTATGCTGCACAGGGCGCGTCAACAACACTTTACAGACACGTTTCAGTGCAGATATTACTGTCATTAGTCTTGAAACAATGATAACAGTTTTATCTTATAAACATACTTCATGTGTTCATGTCACGCTACATTTACCTGAAGTTGTCATTTTAACAGGCCTTTAAAGATTATACAAAATGATGTTATTTTTGTAATTTAACCACAAAAAGGAATCAGAGTCACCCTAAACTATAGTAAAGCAATACCAAAATCAACCATACCATATCAAAGACTTACCCAAACACAACACATCTGATGGTGGATGTGCCTGAAACAATAAATACAACAATAAATATATGACCTCAGTCCAACAGGATCCCTGGAAAACATACGCATATTATTAAACTCATCATCTCTTTTAATCTCACACACACACACACACACACACACGCTGTGAGGTCCTGACAGTTATGAAATCATGTTAATGGCTCTCTGCACGTTCATCTCAACTGAAGATCTAGACTGAGAGTGTGTAATGATTATAAATGTGTGTGAAGTTCTACAGAACACATTTACTGCAGAACCATCAGAACGAACACTAATCTGCAAAATTAGCAAACAAATCTAAATTTACCTTCTGAATTTTGAGTGCAGTTTGGCAGTGGAAGTATTTCTGAGGTTTGACAAAGTCTGTATGAAATGACATTTGTCTTCTATAGTGGGACATTTCCAGGAGAACCTGGATTTTCAAAAGTGCCAGTTAAATACCCAAATAAGGGCAGGTGGTTGTAGTGGAGGGGCTAAGAGAGGGCTTGATGACATCAGCAATAAAAAGAAATTGTTTATCATCTTAAGATTATTGTAACATTCCACCTCACACATTTATCAAAGCTTAGCTAATTCTCACAGGATGTGACCTCACTGCTTCTTGAAGGCCTCTGTACTCCCTTCGGAGTTTGTTGACCACCTCTCAATGTTTCTGTTCATGCCATCCGCTGGGTTTAGCAGATGAAGACACCCCCACCTCACACGATGAAGAGCAGAGACAGAACAACCAGCAGGTGATAACCCCCCGGGCTGGAGAAGACAGGAGCAGAGAGGAGGTGTGATCAGTTTTGATGTTCAGGAACCACAGGTGGGCCTCCATTTGCCCCGGGAGAAAGACACGAGTAAGGGAGCGTGCCAAAGCTTGTGGGAGTGAGAAGTTCAGACAAGAGGGGAAAACATCTCAACAAACAGTGAATAAATGAGCTCTTTACTTCAACTGACATGTGACTTAAGAGAGCTATTCTAAAGAACTGTAAAGTGCACAACATTAATATAGTTATATGTAATATAATATGGTTATCCTGAGAATAAACATTTGATAGAAAGAAACGCTAAGGCCCTTACAAACTATATGCTGTGGTACAGTATTTTTCCTCCAAATTTAGTACAATTACAGAATGTAATTTGTTGTAATCTGTAATTTGACAGAATGTAACAAATAAAACAAAGTTACAGTTACTACTGTAAAATAATACTACATCATAATGGAAACATGGTAACAAAACTGATTCAGAAGAAAAGTTGACTTTAGATAATTCTGTATGATATGACCTTCTGTCTGAAATAAAAGAAGATAATAACAATCGTACTGATCTCGCTTTCTAAACAATAAAAATGAAAACGAATGCGTGCTATCAGTCTCAAAAACAAAGAAATCACACGCAAGAATTGCATTCAATTTTAATTGCTGTGAATTTTCAGTTTTGGGTGAAGTAAAACATGATAGGTTGAGTTACGGGGTCAAAGTCTGGTGGTCACACTGTGTTAGATGCTGTTATATAAAGTCCAGACATATGTTCTGAATGTTGAAATGACACGAACTGAAGTGGCCTCAGGAAGATCTGACCTGCTGAATCAACACTGACCTGTTTGATACAGTCACATCCTATCACCACATCTTCTGTGTTAAACATCAGTCTATACTGCTGTTCTTCAGCCTTTTACATCACTGCACAAACCTTCTGTAATCCAGCAGATATGTTCAAGTCCAGCAGAGGTGGACTTCTGTTACTCTGCTAGTTCATTTAGCTGACACAGTCACTCGACATAAATAATACTATTCTTATTACAAGAACAATCCCCCCAGAGCAACTTCAAGATCACCATGCTTAGAATTCATGAATCAACCTGCAACCTTTTGGTTACCTGACCGGATATTTAACTACTAGACTACACCAACTTGCTTTAATGAGGTCAGTAATTTGGAGGGAAACACTGTGTGTACAGTTCAGACAACCAATCAAAATGTCTCACGGCAATCTGCTTGCAAAGGATTATGGGAAAGCAGACAAGCTCTACAGTGTAACCCTGAGCCAATGAGAAGACCTCACCACAGCCCAGAGCCTGAGTTGATTCTCTCTGGAGAAAAAGGACAGAAGGAAAAAGCTACTGGCAAAACAGGAAATAAGACACAGATGGAAAAAATAGTGGTGCAATTATTGAAGGAAAAAGCCCAAAAAAGTAATTGAGGGAGAGATTAGATGTGATTCACAGGGAGAAAAGAATTGTCTGTATTATCCTGTCTGTGTTTTGTCTGGACTGTCTCTGGACACATCTCTGTCATTCAAATAAATCCACATAGAAAATAAATAGACTTTTATTTTATCGTTTTTTATATACAACGATTGTACCTATTTTGCTAGATGTCTCAGAATCACACTGGAGAAAATAACGGCTCTAAGTTTTATAGTTAAAAGTGTTAGTATAAGTCTTGTATAAAAATTACTATAGTGGTAATACTGTAGTATTTCGACCATACCATGTTATTTACATAGCTATTAAAATATTGTATTACAGCATTTCAGTCTTAATCCATTTAAATGTATTATTCGAGTTCTGATCTGAGTAGTCTTGTTACATGAGTTACATATCATTATCTTTTCCCAACTGCTCCCTGATCAGTCAGGAAAAGTTCTGTTTAAATGTAGAAAGTACGAAGTCACCATTTCTCCACCTGATCCCAGATCAGTTAGGCTGCAGACTATGTGGCGGTATTTTCTATCTGAAGGATAAATCACTCCAGCATGAAGAACAGAGTTTCCAGTCCATTTCCTCTCTCTGATTGGCCGTTATGTTCAGCTCTGTAACAGTTTGTTGTGTCATAAATCTCTCCTGTTACTCAAATCTGAGATCTGTCATGCAGTACCTGTATCTTATATACAGTACAGTACAGTACCTCAGATCTGCACCATGATATAGATCTTGTAAATATTATTTAAACAGTGTAGTATATATTCTGTATAGCCTATATACTGTACAGGCAGAATACACATTGGGTCAGATTTATTGTTAATCATCACTAAACACACTATAATCTCAGATCAGGCCAGACACACAAAGAAAACAAAGTTCTGCTGTTATTATTTTGTGCTTAAACAAAAAAGTCTTTACATCCTTAGTGCTTTATAAATTATATTCAAACATGCACACCAAAACGTTCATGAGCAAACTAACATACGTAACACAATGCAAAAACATGTACAAAAAACGTGATTTGACAGGAGGCTTTACAGAATCCTGTGAAATTATGTTAAATCGACTCCAAAGACAGAGTTTGGTGCTGCACAAAAATAGTCTGAAAAAACATGCATCAAACAGAGAGAGAGAGACGTGTGATCATTTGAAGATGCTACATGAAGCTGCAGGGTAAGTCTGACACTGGCCCCTGACCTCCCTAAACAGAATCTGAGAGCTGGCTCCAGACAGAGGTCCCTGAGGGCTAGAGTCATTTTCATGCCTGCTAGAAGGTATCTCTCACTCTCTCTCTCACATTCTCTCTCTCTAATTCTTTCCTTAAGGCAAAAAAACAAAAAAGGATGATGGTACAGTACATATTCTGTGGAAAAGTGAGAGGGAAACACAGGAACACAGATAAAGGAAAAGCTGTGCACAGATAAATAATGACACCAAAACCATTTCCAGAGCACAGAGACAGGATCGTCTTCCTGACAGGAAATAGTCTCTGTTCTTATATTCTCTTGCTATAATGAGCCAAATCCACAATGTCAAAAGTACCACAGAACACTCTTTTAACTTCCTCTGTACGACAATCGAAACACTGTCAGTTAACAATGTGCTGAACACGTCAGCTCACGTAAAACAAATGAGCAATATCTGAAAGTAGCTTTATGTTCCAGAGACAAAATTAGCATTTTGTGTCTATTTACAGCCATGCTACTTTGCATACAAATATTAGCAAAACAAAAAAAAAAAGCAAAGCAAAACTACAGAGCGTTTTGAATGAAGAATGAATAGCAGGCATTAAAATGAGGGTGTGAACTCTAAGATGTGTTTGCTATGAGACTGGACATTACACTATAATCTCACAGACTGTGTAGAGCTAAACTGTGGTGCTCAACAGCAATGACTGTTAGTGGCTAGCTTTTACATGCTGCTTAACATCAAGCTACACTAACTGGCTATTTTACTTTAACTGGGTGTAGTTAGTTAGCAGAAGGCCAATATTGACAATGTTGTGTTACTATTTACTGTCCATGTTACATGTTGTAAAATTAACACATCAGTATGCAGTACATGCATCTGCATGCAGCTACTCAACAAAACACAGTTATAAATCACAGTTTCAGTACTGAGATCTGATTGGATGAGCTACATTTAAAGACCTGTGAATGCTCATAAAACATGATTCCTCACTTTTTAAACACTTGTGTCTTTTATCACATTCTACCACATTGATAGAGAAAAAATGTTACGTTTGCTTATGTCCATTATGCTTATGTTTGCTTATTACCCACTAATATAATAAAACATCTATGTTGTAAAACAAAGGAATGCTTGATGCAGACGTCCTTCTGACGATCTTCTTAAACGCTGTTAGTCAGTGATATTCAAAACCAGAAACAGGAGAGAGAGAACAGGAAATGAGAGCTGGAGGAAATCAACATAATGTGACGTTTTCAGTGTGTGTGTGTGTGTGTGTGCGCGTGCGGACATGTTTTTCTGGGTTTTGTCCTTGGAGTTCTTGGTGAAGGAGAATGTCAAGCGCTTGTGTGTGTCACTGTTGACTCGCATCATGGACAGCAGAGACCATGTAAGAAACCTGCAGTAATAACCTGCCAAAACCCTCAGTCAGTCTGCAGAGAGGAAAACTCACTATTCCCCAGATCTGTTATGAAACAAAGGCAGAAGAAATCTACAACTATAATAAACTCAGACGTACCTCACCATTAGCTGAATGCATGACTGAACGGACCGCACAGCAGGACACTGTGCTGAAATATGAAAATTAAAGCAGCGTTTAATTTGATTTCTTTTGCACACGTTCAGAAACTGTCCTACTTGAAAGCCGGCCCTGTATTCTCCAGTCCTCTACATTTCATCTTTCATTTGTTTTAATTCAGTGGGCGAACGTGTGCAGCACATTTCTTTATTAACTTTGCTTAAAAATCTTTCCCTCTCACTTTTAAAGTCAAATGACTTCTATTTGAAGAAGCAGTTTTCATTATAAACAGCGACTGTCTCAGTTGGGTATCATTTCTGATAGTCGTAATCCTTTTAAGAAAGTATAATGTCATACAGGAGTGAAAAGTCACAGAGAGACAAAACTAGAATACAAATCAGGTCTTTCAAGATTTCTCATTTCTAAACCATTTATAACCTACAGGCAGAGATCAGGAAAATGACTGATTTATCTTTATGTTGTTTTCATTTGTGTCTTTCTGTTTTCTTTACAGAATTGGAAATGCTTCTGATTAAAGGTGCATTAAGTGATTTCTGATATTTGGAATTGACACCCAAACAAACACACCCCTCCTTTCACTGCTCCTCCCACAAAATCACAAACACACCATACAACACAGGCAATGACTAACAGTTGGCGGACACACCCCCTATTGTTGATTGGTTATAAGAGTGTTATGGTGTTGTGTGGATCGGTCTGTTTTTTTTCTTATGTTTACAGCCAGGACGATGTGCCGATGTGCAAACACAGTATTTTTTTCAACAGACAGAACATATTTACAAAATTGTTTCAACAGCATTAAAAAATCTTCTCTACACTCCTCTTACCTGCATCTCTTCTTCTCTTTGTCTAATTTTGTCACTTCGTTTCTCTCAGCCTGTCTTGTCTTAGCTCTGCTCATCTGTTCTGTTTCTGTATTGTTCTCTACTCTACTTTGGTCTCTTTATTATTGACCTGTCATGGTTTTGTGGCTGTCGCTGGTCACTCTGGTTGGGCAGCAGCAGAGAGCTCTTGGCCCCTCATCCTCAGGTCCCAATTAGGCCCCTGCCATCCAGTGGTGGCCTCCAGAGAAGCCCTACCCCCTCAGGACTGAAACTGAGCTGGCAGACTCCGTTTCCCTTCATCAGACTCTGATGAGGGGGAACAGTCGCTGTAGGGGAGGGCAGTTAGAGCTCCTCTGAGCTCCTGCCAGGGAAAGTTTTTTCAGAATAAATGCCAATTGCGCTTGTTTTGTATGTGTGTGTGTGTCATAACATCTCACAGCTCCTGGCAAAGTGAAATCACATTGTGAGTTTAAGAAGTTCTTTTCCCATCATTTATTCTTTCCTTGTCTGTTTTGTTCACCTTGGATGACTTGAGGGCGAGTAAATAAACAGCAGATCTTCATTATTGGGTGAACGACATCATCACTATTAAACTCGCTCATACTAAGAGTCTGGAATTTTTAAAATCATTCGATTATTTAAAAGTAACTAACTAACTGAAGAGTCGAGATGCATTTATTTTCTTAGAATATTACATATTCTTGGAATTACAAGAACGAAAAACTCTTACACACTTGTTTGGGCATTCATTTGGGAGAGGGGGAATAAAATAGGAGAAGAATCTATCTTCTGTCAGGCTGTTTTGAATGCTACTGTAAAATAGCTTGTAAGTGTGCAGCTGCTCAATTTTCTATTTTAAAAAATCTATAATGTTCAGCTTCACGTTCACATTCATAACCCTCACCTCATACACACTGTTTATAGAAATCCAAAAATATTACAAGAAATATTCTCACACCCTACTGTAAGTTACTAAGTTAAGGGCACTTAATAATTGATGAGACATTCATGTAATTATTAATAGTGTGACTATATTTATTTTGCTTCCTGTGCCCCAGTATAGCAAAATCAAGGTTATGGGTTCAATTCTCATACAACACAAATAAATACTAGTAAATACACTATATGACACTTTTGATGAAAAGGTCTATGAAATACATCAATGGTAATGTAACTCCACGATAGTTTAATGCAAAATATAACAAATATCCATAAAACATCAGGCACCAAAGTCTTCAGAGTGCCTTGACTGTGTGCTCTGCTCTATATGATTCTCCATCATGCACTAAACAATGTCAGAAGAATCTGATTCCTCTTGGTCAGCAGAACATTCTGATGGACCACGTGTGGGGGTGAAGGGTGATAACTGGACTGTTTATCATTCCTCACAGATATCCCTATCATAACCTGCAGACCACATTCATAAACTTAAACTATATGACGATGATCAGATCGTGTATTTAGTGAATATACTGAGATCATTCACATCTTAACAGCACACAATAGACAATTACTACTATACTCATAAAGATTACAGACTGTTGTTAAATGCGTTCTGTGACATGATTCACAGTCAGACATAATAAACAACACTTTAAAATGTCCATGAATATGAACACTAAATGGTGTTTGAACGGAGTTTCAGAATTGATCTGGGGTAGAGTTAAGAGACAGGAACGATCATTAGCTCATTTGATCTGTCAGCAGAAGTCAATGTGAGGGGAAGAATCATCGCATGGATGTTTTTTAGGACAGCTGTTTCCTCTTATATGATCACAACTCAAGATACACGGAGATAAAGCTGAAGTTTAAACATTATAATGACACTGTAACTCTACACTTTACTCACCTGTAAACTGTCTTATGTTTCTCCTCCATACAACACCAGTGAACGGTAGAGAAAGGCCACTGAAGTAATCCATCAGTCTCTGTATAGAGATATTTCACATCTAAACTGAAGTACAGAACAGTTTTGTGCCACTCTTAAGTGTTTAATAACTTTATATCGGCGAACACTGAACAGCGTTTCAATTCGGCGCCATGGTGTTTACTTTGAGTCGGAAGCGCAGCGAACTCTTTGCCATATAAGGAAAAGAGGCGGAACCATCAGCTGTTGCTAATGTATTCAGATTGTGTGTTTTTCATATGAGAAGAATTGATGTATTGATTTATTGATTTGATTTATGAATGAAAACAATCATTAACATTCATATTTAGCGTTTCTGCCATTTATTTACAATTTACTAAGAGACTATTAAAAAACGAATTTATAATATTAATATATTTGTAATTCAACCTAATAATCTAGTTGTTTTAAGAAAGCTAAGAAATCATCCAAAACACATATTTCTCAAAGAAAAATAAACACAGCTCAGACAGAAGCAGTAAAGTATAATACACCACACAATATTAAACCTGCTGAAAATTATAAGGGCCCCTCAAATCTAACCTTACGTGAAATTAAAATTAAACAGACAGATTACGCACTGTAAATGAAAACCACATCTAACATGTGAGTTTTATATCAGTCAGGTTTCACTCTTCAAGCAATAGAATGAGATATTAAACATGAACACTGTTTGAACCCACAGTTCTTGTGATGGTTTAACTGCAGCACTGAACTGAAGGACTGTGAGGAGAGGAACTCTGTCCATGGTGCTGAAACTGTGTTAAACTTGCTTTTAAAGATTGTACAGCAAGTTCCAGAAATACACTGTTTCTACTTTACTACTGTATTTATTTCCATTTATGAACTATATTTTGTATAATAAAGCTTATGATTGAGAGCAGTAAGATATTTTTAATTCTGACATTATTTTTGTGACAATAAAACACCTGTCCAGCCCAACCGCACAGACAGATAACTGGAAAATATCAAACAACTATGCAAATGATTTAAGTGACTTGTAAAAAATTGGTCTAGTTTTAATTCTTTTGGCAGGTCTTGTAAATACTGTGTGTTTAGGCACAGCAGAGTAACAGCAGCTGTGTTACAGACTCAGCCCTGAAGCCGACCTCTGCCTGAACCAGACCACTGGTCACAGGATAAACACACATCTGGTGTGACACATGTGCAAACAGACATCTGCCTGGACATCACTTTCAAAACACCCGACTAAAGCTTTATTCATCTCTGTAGATCACAGAGGAACGTTTACACAGAGATTTAATAAAGTTAAAAGCAAGAGGTAATTCATTATCAAATAAAAGTGTAGTTCAAGAAATTCATAAACTTAAAGATCAGGCTGTATAATTAAAATATGACGTATGGAGTATTTACTGTAACTGCAGAATGTTCTGGATTCATGGCTTAATGTTTTCTGAGCGTAACACTGTAGGAGAGGTGTATACACTCCCTGAGGAACAAGAACATCATTCAAAACATCCACATTGCTCAAGATGAGGAGAAAAATGAGCCTGTGTTTATGATGTTACAGTATGTAAAGCTCTTGAATGGGACTAATACAGTAAAATCAATCTGAAAACAATTGAATTACTATGATTTTCTATGGTGTATATGTTTCATGTCTGTAATGCTGATTTATAATCTCTTTCATTTCATGTGACAAATGTAGCATTAGTATTTCAGCTATTTGAGTATTCATCTTTGACTGTCTCTCTCTCCGGTCTCTCTCTCCGGCTCCTCTGAGTAGCGTAAATTCACATCCTAATGTGTTATCATACAACACATGCCCCCATTACCCATAATTCTTTGTGCAGACAGAAGTGGGTTCATCATCAGTACAGTCTGCTGCAAAATGCCTGTAGAAACCTACAGAGCGACTCTGAACCAGCTGTGAAAAGCACTATTTCCTCAACATGTTCTCCCACGAGGATCAAGAGCTCCAGTTCCTGAGCGAGGGAAAGGGCTGGCCAATCTTCTGCCTGTTACTGCCACATTAGCACTTTTAGTGCTGCGTGACCTTGCGGAGGTTCAGGAGTCTTCTGGAGAAAGCTGCAGTGAACGGTCAGTCTGCTCTGTGGAGTGTTTGTTCTCTGTAGGCCCTTAAAGGTGTTTTTGAGTTTGGTCATCATGTTCTTCTCGATGGGTATGTGCTGTTCATGCTGGAGTTTTTAAGATCAGATAACAGGACCAAACCTTCCTAAAAGAAAACAACAATGAAAACATGAATGTTGAAGGACTGAAGAGATGCTACAGCACCCAAACAAACGCTGTGGAACTCTGCGTGTATACAAGAGATAATGGATCCTCTTTACATTTGTTTTTCTGTGCTAAAGAAAGACTTTACTCTACTAAAACACAAACTTTTTTAACTGCTTTTATTGTTTCTGTTTCTGTTCTTCATTATTCATAAATCTAAAACATTTGGTCACAAAAAAGATATATATGAATATATATGAAAATTAATGATATCCATTGTAATTAAATAAAATAATTTCTGCAGTATGTAAGTGTCTGATCACTGCTCTCAGGGTGGCCACTCTATAGAATTGTGTGTAGTTTACTTCTCTATTGTTGTGTAATAGAAATATGCAAATATGGGATTTAGGTTTTGTCTTGGGTTCGAGAACAGAACACATGCTGATCATGTGGGATCATAGGGTGGCAGAGATTTATGGCAGAGGGTAATATGATTTACCCTTTCCGTCATTTCCGTTATGTTAACACATCATTTTTACTCTTAAATTCTCACAGATCTCATGTCATTTCCAGCTACAAGAGTCTCATTACACAGATCCTGCTCTTCATAGAATGGAACTATTGCTTGAAAATACCCAAAAAAATCAATCTCACCTCCAGACAAACAGAGAAAAGCTTAAGAGGATTTCCCGGCTTCAGGCCCCTGATATCACAACCTAAATAAAGGAGATGAGAGGCACATTAAACAGAACATTAAATGATTTGAAAACAAAACATCCATCAGTGTTTGCTGCTCTACTCATAAAGCTCTCTTACAATATGATCATATTAAACACATTTATTTCAAACTATAAAACCAATCATTTGATCTCCTTTTTAAAATAATTACTGATGTTTTTTATTGCAATATTACAACTATTTATTCATCTTTTTACAAGTTTACCTCTAATTTAAGTTTCTTAGTAAAAGTAAGGCAATACAAAGTTTTAGATTAACAGGTTTGATTTTAGTTTTATCCAGTTTAAAGGCTAGTTTAGATAAGTGAGTGGTTAATCATGATTAAATTGTGACGTTTGTTTACCTTGTATAACAGAGGCGTGTATATACGGCTGCCACCATCAGCCAGCAGCTCTGAGGTCAGCTGGGGTCATTTAGAGGTCATGTGGGGACGGGCTGTTTAGTGGACTATAGAGATGGTCATGTGACCAGAAGGGGAAGAAAGAGCAAAAACAGCAAGCAGAAAAGACCGGAAATGCCCAAAAGAATCAAATTCAAAGTCACTTTATACACTCGTAAATCCTAAAAGTTAGATGTTAGTAAACAAAGACTTTTTTTGATGCAGAAATATCAGATCTATGAGGTCTAACAAAATGTAAATAATATTATTAGGAAATTAATATTAGCAGTGATGGATTATTAGATATTTCACTGTTATGAAGTTTTGTGCTTCATCCACAGAAAAGTGTATCATGATGGCGTGTTTTCAAGTAGAAAGAATTATAAAAGATAAGGAGGTACGTTTATAATTGCAAATTTATTTCAGGATAATCTGCTGGGTACATGTTACAAATGAGTGTGAATTTAATTATGCAGGGTGTAATTAAATTTATTTCTGCAGTGGTGATATAAATAGCTCCCCAGTAATGGTCGTTTTTAGGTGCTTTTTTTCTCTTTTAGGTGAGCTTAAAAGATTTCGTTCTGTCAGGTTTTTAAATCACATGTAAGATACACTTCTGATCATAATGGACACAGATGTTCGTTTAGATTATGAAGTTTTACCAAAAATAAACAAGGACAAAATGTTCTGTTGTTTCTTTTGAAAGCTTTATTTTAGAATCAACTGAGAGTGAATTAAAGGGCTTACACAAGCTTACAACAGAAGTGTATTCACTACCATCAGTACCACTGACTTTTCATCGGACTCTTAACAGTTTTAGAAACAGCGCTAGTTAAAGTTTAGTCAATTAAAGTTTATTAAAAAAAACTGTTTTTAGTTTAGAAATACCAACTAACACTTTGTCGTGCAATTAAAATGCATTACAAGTTTTAAAAGGATGTACAGTTTGATAAAGTTGTCAAATTCCCTTTATAAATCTCAGACTGTCACAAGCGAAGCTGTCCTATATATATAGTACAGTATGTACTCTACTATATATACAGTACAGTACATACTAACGGACAGTCTGAAGAAAGCTAATGTTAGCTGTGTAATCTGTGTGTCATAATAATACATTAGAATTACACAGCACACAACAGCTGACTGGTGGATTATCAGTGACTCAGTTCAGGATATTTGAAATGCAGATTTCCTGTGAATTTAAGAGTACTTGTCAAACACATGGTCATTGTATTACCACAGAGCTCATTAAAGGGTTCAAATGCTCAACACAAAAAACAGACAGACACACGCAGGCATTTCTCATCCACACTGAAACAGCTCATGGTTTCACAACATGCTTCTATAAGCCCTTTAACTGAAGATCATTACACTTAAAAAACAGCAAGAGAAATTAAATCATGTGCAGTAAGATTCTTTTTGTGAACTTTTCTAATTATTTTTTATTACAGGTACAATGTACAAGAAACACATTGAAGCTGCTCAACTGTCAGAAAAAAAGTATCTACAAAAAACCGATCTGGCTAAATCTAAACATCCTACATGTTTCATATAACTCCACCCCAAACCACTAGTGCCCGCCTCCCTTTGACATGTGTGGGTCTATTTGAATTCTGATTGGCTGTCTGATTGAAACTGTGTAGTATAGTGAACAGATGTATGGTATTCTGTCTGTGGGGATTGTCCGTGTAACAAGAGTTTACAACACAATCAACAGAATCAGTTCTTCAACTGGCTTTTCTATTTTTGTTGTTTTGGTTGATTTTATCTTAAAAAGGAAAGTGTCCATAGAAAATCCATTACTTGGGTGAGCACAGGAAAGAGCGCGGCAGGTCAGAACCGGGAGTACGGCTGCTCTCTATAAACTCCTTTGCTTTTTCTTGCTGGTGGAGCCTTGCTGCGACTCTTCGTCCATTCCTCCTGGCCTGAAGAGGACACAGAGAGGTCAAAAAGGAGTTCAGGAAGTTCACTGGTGACTTAAACATTTAAACATTAAAACACACAATAAAACATCCTACGGTAAAACACGCACAGCATGGAACAAACTCCTAATAAACATCATCCGCAGATTTTGAGTTCAGGTGAAGTATTTAGGGCAAGATGGTTTTGTTTGAGGTAATTGTGGGTTTGAGCATAGAACCAGATGATGAACCAGGGAAACTGTCCCAGGATTTAGCAGGTCTTGGCACAAAAACACATCATCATAACTTCAAAACTTACAACTTATCATGAAATACAAAACCAAAAAATTAACAAACCAATGATACAACCAAGCCAGAGCCAGAAAAACATCTAAAATTCACTATTTTCCAACACAAGGTGGAAATGAGTGAAATTTTGTTGTGCACTCGGCCTTATTTGACTTTAACAAAGGTAAAGAAACTATGTAAAGTAACATTTTCCTCCTGTGTTCAGGGTTTTGAGGTGAACTTTCTCTTTCAACAGAAACACATTTAGCTGCTAGAATGCTGACGGTGATCAAATAATATCTTGTCTAAAGTGCGTCAAATGACGCTTCTTCAAATGCAACTTCAACAAACTGATAAACTGTTATCCAGTACCTGCTTTTCTAAACATCTGACAGTCCTGCTGATTTAATAACAGTCTAAACCTGACCATCAGAGATCCTGAGGGAATCATCTTCAAGCCTTTCCACGTTTGTCCTTCACTTGAGAAGATACAAAACATCTTTAACAGCATCCAGGGATAAAATGGCCACCTGAAAGGGTTTAACTCAAGTGCCCTCAGAAGGGAGCTTACTGTGGCCATTAGTGTACCAGCGGAGCGCATCCACTGCAGCCCGTGTTGATGAAGGAGTGCAGTATCGACGGGCACTATTGTGTGATCTTGCTTCTGTTCAACTTCTCTTTGGACTCTGAGACTGTGACTCTACAGTCACTCGATTTTCACAGCGAGAGCAACAGCCAATCATCTTTAATTAAAGAGCTGTCAGTCTCGGGTTAGCCTGCGCTTGCTTGAAAAGACACGGTCCGGCTGCACTGTCCTTGAGTTTAGACAGAACAACAGTGTGTATCAGACGTTCTCGTTTGAACTGTCAAGCTGTCTGTGTTTTGTGTCACTCTGAAAAGTGTTAACTGGATGTTAAGGATTGCTTGTGTGTGTGTGTGAGTGTGTGTGTGTGTGTGAGTGAGTGAGTGAGTGTGTGTGTGTGTGTGTGAGTGAGTGTGTGTGTGTGCGTGAGTGTGTGTGTGTGAGTGAGTGAGTGTGTGTGTGTGAGTGTGTGTGTGTGAGTGT
>JAZGTI010000666.1:0-57554 GCA_036877585.1 Botia kubotai | reverse complement strand
AACTTATCAAAACATTGAGAACATTAGCCAACATTCTCAAAACGTTCCCTGTTTACTGCGCATTGAAATGCATATAGTCAGATGTGTTCGAATTGAAAAGTCTCATTTTGTTCTACAAGAGGAAGCAACCGCCTGCTGCTTGTTTCCAAATCCTGTTGTGTGTGTGTGTGTGTTTAAAATCGAAACCTCAGAGTGTCACCCACCTCCTTGACACGATGTACAGAAATCAAACATCACCCCCCCCCAACTAGAATGACTAATTATGCAACATCACAGGAAATAATAACTGTTGAAAACACAGGGCCTACACAAACATGCGCATGTGATAAATAAAGCTACATGAAACCAAACCAGAGCCCAGCAACCCAGCACCCCCTACACCAAAGTAAAGCCTCTGATTGAGCAGTGTCAACACCAGAGGTTAAATGGAATGATAAAACTACCAGTAACATCCTGTTCCCAAAAACCACCAGGAAACCCCAGCAGCAGCACGTCAACAAAAGCTGCAGCTCAATGTGATGATATTGTCATCGCTGTGCACACACGGCTGAATGCTAATGAAGTATTATTCACTCTGATAGCGCCGAAGCAGATAGTCTAATGATAATGTCTTTATCATTGTCAGTTTCTGATGCCATATACAGCAAAGACATGTTGGCTTTGTCTTAGTGCTGCCACTTTGGCTTTGTCTCCACACATATACACATACTATATAGCTATACATGCACATATACGCATATATATAAATAGCCATATATACACAGACACGTGTGTGTGTGTGTGTGTGTGTGTGTATGTACAAATATAATTTCTTTATATATGTATATATAAGAGAGGTGGAAAAACATACATTTGTTCAGCAAAAACAGAAACAGGGTAGTTATGCAAGTTGTTGTGGTCATATGAACCAACATGTTTGTGTTTTTCGTTTTGTAGAACTGCTTGTCAAAATGAAATTCTTTGAACTGGCTTCTAGCGGCTGTCAAATGTACACCAACGATGATTAGTGGTATTCAGTTCTCATATTCACTTCCCGTGATGCAAGAACAGAAAGAACAAACACACTTCAGTCACACACCAAAACCCTTACGGTCCCAAACGCCAAACAAATATGTGATCTCGCTGGCTTTGCATTGGATGTTTTCATAAAGCAGAATAACCCAACGGCTTACACTAATACAGCTCCTGTGTCCTGTTGCATCCCCAACCCCCTGTCGCTCCCAAGCACTGGAAATGAAGCCCTGCCTGTGGCACAGCATCTCCCCCACAGTTTCCTAGAAAAGGATGACAACAGCAGCGTGGGTTTGCGGAATAACAGGATACAAACTTTGCACTTGTGGGCAGCAGAAAGGGCCACGGCTCCATGTCCAGTTTAAACACTGGCACGTACACAAATGAAATTCAGTTCACTTGCAGGCAGTGGTGTTTCTGCCATTGCCTGTACAGTCACACTGTGCAAAGGTGGCGGGTTTCGTTTCTTTCTGCTGCGTCGTCAAGTCTGTGTGATGTTTTTTTCTGTAGGGGAGTTGTGTTCGGTGTGTGTGGCTCTGTAAAACAACACAGGGATTTCTTGATACATGTGCCAGAGCGTGTGGGAGTGTGGATGAGTGTGTGTACTTGTTTTTTCATGAGGCTCAAGGTCTTTGATTATTTTGGAGTTGTCTGATAACAACGGCTGTGATGTCATCAAAGCCGCCAGGACTGGGCGGGTAAAAACTCCTGTGACATCATATCAGAGAGACATCGACAAAGAAACCAAAACAAAGAATATAATTTTATCTTTATCGTTTTTTAATCTCATTTTGAATCATCTTTCTGCAACAGAATATTATATAAGTTCATTATTTCTACTTCATTTGAAGCCAAATCAAAGCAGAGATGATTATACAACTTAATAAACTTATTGACTGTATGTCATGTCACTATCATTTTACTTCCACTTCGCTAACAGGAAATGTTCTCAAAATGTTGGCTAACATTCTCTAAAAGTTCTCTCAAAGTACTTACGGTAACATTAGTAGAATGTTTAATGGTATATACCTCATTTATGAAAAATGTTTTTCTAAAGTTAGTGGAACTTTTTAAAAACGTTACAGAAATTACAAATGTTTGAATAACGTTTTTTAACCAAGCAATAATGTTAATACATCTAAAAAACTGGAGGTTTTGAATGTTCCTAGAACATATTTTTGAACGTTCCAAATAACATTTTTATTTAATGGAAACATTCGGGAATTGATCCTACAACCTAACATTGTTAACTTGATGGCTCGTACTGCTGTGCTGTATATTGGTTTAATACGAAAGAAAAACATTTCTACACTGTACACAAGCCTTCTGATAAAGAAGGCTGTGGTGAGCTCTTCAAAACACTCTCTCAGGTTGGGTTACTGCAGGAGTTGGTTTGTTGCCACCAGTCAAAGCACTTCACGAGGTGTTTTGGTCTGCGTTTGGGTCTGCGCGCACGTGCACGGCGCAGGAGAACCGATTGGCTGACTGTCGTGCGCTTGTGCTCCGCAGACTCACGTCCTGGATTTATTTATACCAGGTGAAGCAGGCCCTTGACGTGGCCAAAACATTTTTGTTTGCAGACCGATCTGAGAGTGTGTGAGTGTTACACAGCCACCCCACTGGCTGCTCATCCTGACATCTGTGAGTCAATTAGCTGTCTAAAGAGAAAACATCCCCCCATCTCCACCTCGCACGCACACACACAAACATCGAGGGCAAGCTGCACAACCAGCCCGCCCCTGATAGGCTGTGTGTGTGTGTGTGTATGTGTGTGTTCAAGCCGGTGTGCACTGGTGTGGGGGAGGGGTGTGTATTGGTGGGGGAGGGTAATGGGGTTGGGTGTCAAGAATGTGGCTCTTGGCTTGTTCTTTTGTACGTATGTGTGTTTTGATGAAACAATAAGGAGCTCTAACGCTCCTACAACCTGCAGCCCAGCTACAACCCTCCGGTTTTGTGAAATAAGGAAGTGCACGTAGGAAAACGAAATAATCATTTGGAAACAAACTTGTGCGCACACACATGCACGCATGCACACGTGTTTATCTTTTTCTGGCAGCTCAGCGTGTGGTTTCCAGCCTGTTTGCTCTGCAGCGTCCCACATTCCCTTCCTCTCCCCGATGCCCTTAGCATTCTTGAGCTCTGCTATGGAAATACGCCTAAGTGACTCTGCTAATTATTAAAGAAGATCCACCTCATTAACTGGGCTAGAGGATAATAAAAGATTCATGTACCATTCTCGGCGCTACAGCACACTCAATACTCTCTCTCTCTCTCTCTCGTACCTCGTCTCATGTCCCTAAGGATTCTCACTCAAGAACTTATCTGTTATCTATACAGGTCTCTCAGTATAATCACACTGCCAGCCATCTTGCATTATGGCTATATCCCAAGTGCCTTCAGATCAGAGGCTGTGAAATGATCAACTGTTGGGTCATTGTATAAAATGTAATTTGGGTCTCTGATATACGCGTCAAAATGCCTTTAACACTGAATCTCTGATGCAACTTTTACTGTGTGTTACACAGTAGAGACATTTTCTAATTGTGTCAAGAAAAATCTAGACACTTTAGAGCAAGATGTTTTGAAGATATATTTCTGGGCTTTGTGCAATGTATTATACAAATATATTCACATTAATACAAAGTATATAAATATAAAAGCTTGCCTTTGCATATCTATCTCTCTCTCTCTCTCTCTCTCTCTCTCTCTANTATATATAGTTGTATTCTCTGGTTATGCATCAGCCCCGTTTTGAACTTGTAAGGCACCTGTTTCATATAATGACTGTATTACTTGCAGTCAATCAGAGATGGAAAGGAAAAGCACACTTCAGGATCCTAAAATAAACACATTTGAAACGTCAGCTAATCTGCATTGTGAGATTTAAATCATATAGCCACAGAACGGTATTATCTCATTTACTGTCACTAACAAGCCTCTCTGCTTCCACAGCTGTTTGTTTAAAGAAATGGAGTTCACACACAACGGGTAACTGTGGCGATTCTCAAATGTCAACAAACGCTGCCTGCAGTAAACGTCATCATTCTGCTCCATTACATCCCGTATGCAAATCCCATTTTCGTAGTTTAAAAAACTCCGTAACGAAATTCCTGCGGAAAACACCCCCGTTTCCCGAATGCCACGTACGATGATGGAGACCATGAAACATCTCAAAATCGCATTCGGCAAAGTTTCTTCGTTCTTTGGAAAACACACCATCTCGTCATTACTGAATAAGCAGTATGGGAGTTCCCAAGCAGTTCTCACTGGTTTCTTCCCCATAATTCACTATTTACAGCTGTCACTTTCTGGTAATTGTGATTCCCGTTCGACACAATTTAGTTTCAATTTACACTTCTTCTTAGGTAATGCTTAAAATCCATTTCCAAAACAATATTACCCGCGTCTATTTAAAGCACCAGTAGCCGGGCTGTAATTAATACTCGTTTGTAACATAAGTGCAGCCTGTGAAAGCAACTTTCTTTCATCCGCTTAGACTCACTCTATTAAAGCTGATGCAGTCATTCTCAGAACGTACAGACATTAGTGTCAGATCATTCACCAGTGAATAATGCTAAATGCTCACGAAATCATACTCCCCGCAACCAAAACACCGTTAACCACCCCATTACCCTCATTCACAGTATATTTTTTATACCGTAGGCAAATAAGAAATATGAATAAAAAACTATTCACTGTAAAATGCTTCATATCATACTACTAAAACTAATAAAGGATGTTTACTATGCAGCACCTCCCCAGCTAACAATTTTAAGAAAGTTGTAAGAATGTTTCCAGGACGTTTCCATTAAGTAACGAAAACGATCAAATGTTATTCTGAAAGTACCATGAACGTTCAAGACGTCCAGATTTTAGACATTGTATCAGCGTTGTTTTGAGAGCGTTATTCAAACATTTTTTAATTCTGTAACGTTTTAAATCTAACTACTTAAGAATGATCTTTGTGATTATATATATGATATATATCATCGATGACATAATGGTAATGTACATAATATAACATTATAAAAACATTCTTCTAACATTACTGCAAGAATGTTTTTGTTAACACTTTGACAGAATGCTAGCAAACGTTCTGAGAACGTTTCCTGTTAGCTGGGACTGATGCTTTGAGTGTGTTCAGGATATTTTGAACACAGGCCAGGCTACAGTGACAGTGGAGTGGTGTGTCATTGATTTCCTTTGCTGACTTCTGTCCACAGAATGAGAGCTGATGGATGGCCCTGTCTCCAGACCCATAAATAATCAAGACTTCCATTAGGTGTGGAGAACAGAGTAAACAGTGACGTGCGAACAGTGAAAAGAGAATTTTTACACCAATAAAGAGTTCACTGAGGTGTATTTTACTGCTGGTCCTTCTACAGTATACAGGGAAACTGTAATTCCAGTCGATTTTAATTAATTGTATTAGAAATATTTGCTCATTTCCATTTTCCGAAAACCTAATACTTAGCTGTGTCTTAATTTGAATCTTCTCAGTTTTGTCACACACTGAATAATGAACCGCATTTGTTAAGCTTAACCATTCAATCCTATAACCGAAGTTACTGTAGGAAAATCATTAGATTTAATATTTTATTTCATTGATAATTTTATCAGTACAAACAAAGTACAAACCGATATTTACTTATAAATTGGCTAGCATCTACTGAGTGATAGCTTTAAAAGGCTAAATAAAAAAAGCCCTGTTACCCATTCTGATGTAGTATTTATTTATTTAATGGTTTTTTTAAATGAACAAATCAAGATTTTAAACTGCCATTACACATGGTCTCAAAACAGGTAATAGTGCTGAAAAATGCTAACCTCTGGACGTTTACAATTTACCATTCATGAAAGTTAACCACCTCCTGTCACTGACCATTTGTTTGAGGGCCTTTGTTTTGCACACTACTTAGTGAAAGTGCAGTAATTCCAGTTGATGATTATAATGGCATTAAAAGTGTGATACTTAATGAAAACTGTATTATTATCCTATTGGATCACGTTTTGATCCGTTTCCTGCACCCGCTGAAAAATGTCATTGACCTGGAGTTTGTTGATTGTAGTTTTACTTGCAGGGCCGCTTTAAACAGGATGCGTTGCTCTCTAAATGGGGTTTGATAAGCTGAACGCCCCTCTCGCTCCATGGGACGTAAACCACCCCCCCCCCCCCCATTTCTCCCGTGCAGACCGAACGACTTTTCCTCAGAAACTGTCTCCACCCACTGTCCTCTCCCATGGCCCTGAGTCACCACGTCCAGCGGCCCTCACTTCCCTGCAACTGGGCGTTCTGTTCGCTAAGAGGAAGCGCTGCATGTATTTATAGACTTTTCTTGTATGAGAAGTCTGAACAAAAACAAACCCCCACCCCCACCTCCACCTCCACAGCCACTTCACCACCAAAACATAAAGCACGGGTGGGGGTGGGTTGCAAGAAAGTGCAAACAGAATCAGATTTTAGTTTCCCTGATCAATGATTTCAGGAAAATAAAACTGAGAGCAATTCACCCCGGCTGCCCTTTGCGAGGTGGTTTGGCAGCTAATGTGGAATGAGGTGATTTAGTGACTGTTTTGTGTGTATTTACTCGCATTGCTGTCCAGGAGACACATGCGAGATGTTTCAGACAGGGTGACATCTCATATATGGTGTAGAGAGCTCCTGGAGTTTAACTTGAGGAGCGAGGCCCAAACAACTCCAGGAATCACGTCCAGGTTAAGAATTTAGCATGTACTATATTTTTCCAATTACGTGACAACAAGGCCAGCAAAACAGAAACACATCTGCTGGGCGTCAGAGAATCTTTATTTCGCTCTTATTAAAAATGTAAATGCGACTTGGTGCATTCAAGTATATATTTATCATGCGTTATTGGCCATTGTTAAAACATGATCAAAAACGGTTATTCTCAAACTGTTCATGGAACATTTTATAAACATATAGTAGGAATACTATAATAACAAATATAGTAGGAACGGTCATATGATGTCTAAAAACTGGACATTTTCACAATGTTTTATAATGAATGAAATCGTTTAAGGAAACTTTCTTACAACCTTAACTTGTTAGCTGGGAACACATTGAACCCACGACCTTACGTGATAAATGAAGATCTTAAATGCACTTTGGATGAAAGCATATGCCAAATGCATAAATTTAAATGCGATTCTGCTCTCCTGTGCGCAGTGTTGTCGGATGCATCGGTCCAGTAATCAGCGTTGACCATCTGGCTGCTGAACACTCAAGGCCGTGGGCACCCACAATACCTTCTGTCTAATCCCACTCCACTGTAAATACAGAGAGTCATAGAGATGACTCACACACCCTTGCAAACAACAACGCAAGACCTACATAGGACATAGATTCTTACAGGTCACATGGCACAGCTGTGATCACGGGCAAAGATCATGCAAAGCTGCGCACACATTGCAACTGAAACAGATCATTTGCGTGAACAAAACTGGGTCTGCAGGTGTTGAAACCAGCAGAGGAACATTTTAGTGTTTAGAAAGTTCTGAAGATCAGATGTTTCTTCTAACGTTGTTTAAAACAGACACAAACGTTTCAATGGCTGATAAACAGCAAGAGTATACAATAATACCAGTAACGTAGACAGCATTGCTTAGGAAAACATTTTGAGTTCGTAAACTTTTACATTTGGTTGGCAGACTTTTGTTTGAGACTTAAGATCATCTGAAACTCTTGGAGACGCATGTGAAACCACCGTTATCTTTTTAATCAGAAGAAACATCTACGAAACCGGAGACCTAGGCAAAATTCTCCATTTCTCTCCATTTCATCTCACTGCTGCCTGTGGGAAACAATGGAGATATTAAAGAGATTTTGTTTGTGATCTCTCTGGGGATGTCTGTTTGTTTAAGGCACAAGCGTGTAGTTCACAGATTTACAGCCAAATGTCACACAAACCGACATCACTGTTTCAACGGTCAACACAAATAGCAGATGGTTGTCGCCGTCATGATCTTCTTCTGAGAAAATCTTTTCCGTAACTATCTGCAAATGGTCCAGCAGACAGCTTGATGATTATAAGCCAACCTCTAAGCTATGTAAGGTAATGCCTGAGATGGCTCTGGAGCACTGAAATGAACACCTTCAATGGTCCGTGTACGAAGAGGGCGGCGACACTCTTTATTTTGTTAAGTGCGTGTTAAGTCTTGGTGCTTCGCAAGACAAAGCAATCTGGATATGTTGGGTCATGGGGGAGGTGCCAGGCAAATGGAGGGTGGAGAGAAGATTCTCTGAAGCCCAGCAGGTGTGTTTCTGTTTTGGTGAAACTCTAGAGGGTCCTGCTGTCATATACATTCCGTCATGGAAAAATTTGAACCGTGACTTATCATTTTGACGTTGTGAATTACAGGCCCGGCTTTGGTCACAGGGGTTGGTTTTGTTATATTTTATTCGTCATGCCTAATGGTGCAAGATCTTATGCAAGATCTGTGTAAAAATAACCCAGATTACTCCAAATGCGTTTACACGCGTCATATAGAAAATATGTGCCGATACATTCTTGATAAAGTGTGTGTCTGAAAAACAAATGATCAAATGGGAGTCAACGACAACGCTGCTAAATCATATTTAAATGCAAAGGGCCAGGAGTTAAAAAACACTCACGGTAATCCTTCTAAATGTCACAACATGCGTGTCATATATTTACTGGGAGTGCTCTTGTGATGCAGCCAGCTCCCAAACCAATAACCTCTTTGACCTGATGTGACCCGTTTGACATTCCTTCTCTTGTAATGGTGCTACTCATAGTTTGTACCAAAAAAATCGGGCCTGCATTCCAAAACACTGATGAAAAACAACATCCCAGCCCTTACCAAGAAATCAGTCGAAAACACAATGGCAAAAACACCAGCGTTGCACCACTATCCAGCTGCTCAACACTTGCAAGAGAGAGAGAGGCAGACGGAGAGAGCAAGGGGTCATTTTGAAGCTAAATAAACAAGGTGGAGATGGAGAAATGTTTCTGTAACTGGGTTGGAGGGGGTGGGGTGGATAAAACAGAGCCTGCTCAGCCGGGGCAAAACAGAGCAAAGTGTATGAGTGACAAAACAACTCTTTTGGGCAGGTGTTTTGATTGGCTAGAAACTAGATCTTCAAGGCGAAAGCTTAGCAAATGATAACACTCCCGGCAATTATTACTTTTTGGTGAACACCTTAAATGAATATGTAACTCTTAACCTATATTAATTCATTCGTTTTGTGGTTTATTCGTTTGGTTGCTCATTCATTGTTTTGTGGTTCGGTTCATTCGGTGCGGAACGACACACAGGTCACCAAGACATTATTGGTGAACTATTCTTTCGGTGGAAAGAAATAAAAGTGATCTGATAAACCTGTTCCATTCTTATATCCACATTAACATTTTTTAGAACATGTGCAGCCTTACACGTACACTGATTCAATATCAACAGTATTTAGTCCTTCCAGAGTTGTGTGGTAGGCCGCTCTTGGTGGCAGCTGGCTGGCCCCTCCCCCAGCCCCGCCCCCAGCCTTTGGCTTTTTGCTAATCAGGAGTGGGGGAGGACAAGCCCGTGGTGAGCCAGACACGCACACTGAACAAACACGCCGGCAAACTAGGTGTTTAAGCTGAAGGCTAAAGCACTAACTGCAGGGCAAGTCTTCCGGGCTGTGCTGGTGATATCCACGGGCATGTCTAGTTGTTTAGGCTTAATCACGTGTTTGAGTGTCAATAGACATTAATCCTTCACGTCTATATCTACACCTTTGCAGAGCTGTGACACTGTAGGTAAACGAGCAACTCCCACAGCTGAGTTCTCAATGGACCATGTATATCTGCCCTGAGCAGAGGATGAGGTCCGTTGCACAGGTAATTGTGTATATGTGGTTGGATACTGTGGAATTCCCCCTGAAATACTGATTCTAATACATGCATGCAAAAATAACAATTGCATAGAGCAATGAAATATTCAGTACTGTACAAAAGTCACGGGCCCACGCCAGCTGTTATTTCAGCAAAGTTTTAAAGACCATTCATATTTATTTGTTGTTTTCTTTTTATTAAGAGACAAACAGAAAATGCAGGAAATATGTATTAAAAACTATTTTTAGATGTTCTGGCTACTTCAGGCAAAAGTCAGTATTTAGTGCGACCTCTCTCGCCACTAAACACATCTTGAACGCTTTTGGGGAGACATTAGATTAAAAATTTAGGTTTTATTTTATTTAGATTTAAGAGAGCCGGTTCCTGCTATCACTCAGAATACTTTCAACTTTAGCCTATAGAAGCATTTTTTCCCGTTTTTTTTAATTCCGCATACAAACTCCCTGTATTTTCTGATTATATTCTAATAAAGAGACTGAAAAATGACTATATATGGTCAATATACCATTGCTTAAACACCAATGATGAAATCTAATGGTGGCCAAAGACCGTTGAAACACAGAACTGTATTTCATGTCAAAAAAACTAAACTTGCCAAAGGTTGGTTTGTACTGGTTTAGTATCTACTGGTTATCTCAATTACTAGAAGAACATGCCTCTTTCAGGTCTGGTGTTAACTGGTGTTAACTTGGTGTTAATAAAGAACTAGGTGCTTCTGCTGGACAACAACAAGCTCAGTTCTGTTCCATCTGTTAGATACGTTTTAGTTAAGTCCGTTTGTAAGGTTTAGGTGAACAAAAATCACTTTGTGTTTTACAACTACTTATTTTTGACCCATCACGTGAAATAAACGCCACTTCTGTCCCAAACTTTCTAACGCCGCAAAATTGTGTCTTAACACTTCAGAGCTACGCCGCGCCGTTTAAGGCGCTAACAGATTATCATACAAATTATGCCCAAGGTCTTGGCAATAACGCGAAACAAAGGCAGTGGAATTGAGATGTTAATGTGGAAGGAGATAATGCACTCCAGAGGTGTGAATGTCTGCATTGACCAGCGTTGACCTCTGGGTAAACAGAGGGCCATTGTGACAAAACAGAATGTTGATTCCCTGTTCTCCCAAACAGACAAGCCCAGTGTTGTTATGTTCAGGCAAGTACCCCTGGCCCGGATTTTGGGTCCATCTTGGTGAACAACATCCAAAAGGATATTTCACAAAAAAATCAAAACAGTCTTAAATTATTAGTGGGTACCTTAACAGCATTTAACCTGGTGTTGTTGTTTAATGGTCTGACGCTGACAATAAACTGTCCGTGCAGCCCAGGCCTGCATGCTCTCAACACCCCAGCCAGTGGCCCAGAATAGCAGCAGCATTCCATTCCCCTCCCCTCTCTCACAGCAGAACGCTGGGTCACATGGACTGCCACTGAGCTGGCAGATCACACATACTCATTCTAATGTATAAACACTCACACCAAGCCAAACAAAAACAGGCGTGGAGAGCAACATACAGGGCAATTTAATGTGGACACATAATTGTGATAACTATTTATTTCAACACGGAGCATATTGTTGATGATTGAAAGATGATTTATTTGCTATCTATCTATCTATCTATCTATCTATCTATCTATCTATCTATCTATCTATCTATCAGCTTTAGTTGCATGCTACATTGCAAAATAGATGTGCACACAAATACATGTGATTAAAAGATATAAACATGGAATGCAATGAAAGTGATCTATTCATCTATCTATGTATCTATCTATGTATCTATGTATCTATGTATCTATCTATCTATCTATCTATCTATCTAACTATCAATCTATCTATCAGCTTTCAGTTTTAATAAAAGACCCAACTACCCTTAAGCTTCATTTAACACACCCACATCGATTACTTTGAAGAGGGATATCCTGATCACTTTAGATCATACACAGAAAAACAAGCATAAACTGTGGACATAAATTGGCTGGTGTTTGACAGAAACCGCTAGGGGTTTCTATGCACACTGATATTAAGCAGCGGGGCCAATGGCAACAAAGGATCGCGAGTGAGCGATAGCTCCACCTCTCTCGCTTTTCTCATGTATATAAGCCTGGAGTTGACCCAGAAAACACACAGACTCGTTTGAAGATCGTTGAGAAGCGCTCGTTTGTGCATCGACCCCGCTGGAGTATGAGGCTTCACCCTTTCGTGTATAAATTGTAACTCTTTAGCGGCTTTGCCTAAATAACGCTCATTTGTCATTGAGCGGTGTGCGCACAGGACGAGAGGTAAGATTTTACGAACGCTTTGAGAAACTCAGCGGCTGTGTCTGAAAACGCTGGCCGCTATCTATGTAGACTGCATTTTTTGGAACTCGTGGACGCGTGCTGCATTTTTGGCCGTCATCGGCGAGTACGGCATTTTTTGGGTTTGGGAACGCGCGCGCGATGGCCAAAAATGCTGTCTGGGTAGGCAGCTCGCTAGGTTTTGAGACACAGCCAGTGTTTTAAGGCTCAGGGTGGTAGATCTATTGTTTGCTTCGCTGCATGGTGACTTTCTTTGAGTCTCTCTTGTGCATTTTTAATTTTCTATGTAAGCCGAATACACATGCATTTGTGTTTTCACTTACAATGCAGATGCGCTAATTCAGATGCATTTCCCCTGTCTTTGTTAGGTAAATAATATTCCAGTGTTTTAATACACTATGCATGTATTTAGTTGGAAATAGTATGCAGTGTGTATGAACAGTTTGGGGCAAAGGATAAATATTCCTTTCTATTAAGGATGTTGTTTGTTTGTTTGCGCACTATTGGGTCATAGGATGTTGTAGTATATTGGGTAGACCGTCAGGTGGGTTAACCCATACCTTCTCTTAACTGTGCAATAAAAGGAAAATGAGCTGATAATTAAGTTCATGACACCATGCAATTTGATTTCGCATTTTCTACCATTTTAGTAGTTACTGCTATTTAAAAAAAACCTTCACACTTAACACACATTCTCTGCATTACCACCCCTTCACACAGTAATTAACTGCACTTATTTTTTTCTATTGACTGAAAGTGAAAGAACCGCTCTTAACTTCCTTCGCTGTTATCCTCATTGCAATTCCACATCTAATCTTATTTCCTCCTCTTTATTAAAGGGAGATTCTATGGCAGAGCACATGATGATGCCAATGAACCACAGCCAGGGAAACGGAAGTCTGCACGGCTACCGGATGGGCATGAACGGAGGCCTGCAGGCGGGTCCCCAGCAGCACGGGCCCCAGCCTGGCCTCAGAGCCATGCCTAACGGACAGATGATGCACTATGGAGCGGGGCCCCAGGGAAACATGGAGGCCGCCATGCGTCAACGACCCAACATGGTCGGACCAATGAATGGACAGATGGGTCACCACCAAATGCAGTCCACTAACATGATGTATAACAATCAGGGCCAGCCTCAGCAACACCACATTCAGCAGCATCAACAGCATCATCACATGCATCAGGCGCAGCAGCCTCAGCCGCCGCAGCAACCGCAACAACAACAGTACATGAGCGGGGGTCTCACTTCCCAGCAGCTGATGGCCAGCATGCACCTTCAAAAACTCAACACCCAGTACCACGGACACCCATTGGGACACATGAACGGCAACCACATGGGCAATGGCGCGCAATTCCGCATGGGTCAGGCGCAGCTGACCAACATGCAACACATGTCCGGACCCGCTCTCAGTTTAAACGGTATGGACGTCGACTTAATCGATGAAGAGGTTTTGACGTCGCTGGTCATGGAGCTAGGGCTGGACAGGGTGCAAGAGCTTCCAGAACTCTTCTTGGGACAAAACGAGTTTGACTTTATCTCGGACTTTGTGAGCAAACAGCAGCCCAGCACGGTTAGCTGCTGAACCTGGGTCACATGGACGCTCAAATGGCAATATGAGCAGAAAGAGAGGGCGGTTGCTCTTTTGATGCTATATTTTGATGTGACTACTGTCACCACGAGAAGAGGCGACTTTGTTCTGGCCACAGAAACGTGTGGTCAAGCTGTCAGGACTACAGTTCTGTTTCTTTCTAGTTGGAACACTAAAGCGTGTTCCATGGATGAATGTAACAACATTCAGAACTGTGAATTTGGTGCAATGTAAAGACACTCGACCCCTGTTTGTCCTCAGTGCAGTTTTACATTTAAAATTGTATTTATTTATTGCTTTATCAGGTGTATTAACATGTAACAAACAAGCAGCAATGACATCATTAAAAACCTGTGGCTTATGTGAAATTTCAATTTTTAATGGGATTGCTAAATTTATCCTGGTTGTGTTCCGATTATTTAGACCCAGAGTTTCATTCATAAAACAGCTGTATGATGCAAAACTGTAAGTCTAACGTTTTGATGGATGGATGACGTTTACCAAGTTTTAGTTACCCTAAACCACTGCTTGCTTACTCGCTCAATAGTGGTTAACGCCTCTGTCATTACAACTGGTTTGTCTAAGCTTTAGAATTGCCTTAAATCAAGTTGCTTTTATTTATTCCCCCCCACACCACCCCGCCCCATGGTCCAGGAGGGCTCAAATCTGTGTGTGATTTGTTAATAAAGATGGCCAAGTTTTAACTCTGGCCTAATTTTCCATCATCAGTCTCTGATCTTATTTGTGGAAATGAAAGGGGACAGAAACACACCAATCTGTTGAAGGCAAAAGAATACGTACAAAATGGCGGCGCTTTGCTGTTTATGTCTGGTTTGTACGATTAATGTGAGAACAAAGATTGGCGTTTTGAAATATTGCAGACCATTTGAAATGACCAATAATCTCGCCTGGTCATACGGTTAGAAAACGTACACAGATTTTTCTCCACTATAATTCCCAATGTATCATTAACTGATGTGGAAAATAGACAAACCGCTATAAGAAACCGATTATATCTCTCGCATGTATTCCCGGCAAAGGAACAATATTCTACGACTCATTGGCGCAAGCTGCGTCAGGTTCCGCTAATGACCTTTTTTGGTTAAAAACAAATGTTATGTTTCATGCTTAATAGGAAAAGATTAAACGGCACTTTCATAGCTAGTTCGCAATACCTCAGGATGCTTTAAGATTAGGTTTTTATTGCTAAAACACACCAGCCTAACTGCTAGCATGAAGTGCAAACCTTTTACCTACATCCACATGTAATAAAGGTGTGTGTGCACGTACGGGGAGGTAATGGAAACTGTCCAGGTTAATCTGTGCTTATATTGACATTACTAGGGTTTACATGAACCCTGGGCCTGTGGTTATTGTCCTGGGAATGGAGGCCAAAGTGTTGTCCATTTACGGACATGCTGCAGAGAGGGGGTTCTGGGTAGGGGGAGGGGTAAAGATTGCAGCGACAAGCCGTTAACGCTTCACTGTCACTTCCTGTTCTTCCTTAGCCGTTAGCCAAGGAAAGGCTCAGAGGTTACAAGACTTACATAAGACTAATGGCTTATTTTGGCTTATGGCAATTTTGGTTAAAAAGGAACAAAAAACAATTATTAAATGCATCGTGTTCAACAATCTCCTTACCTTACCCCAATTCACAATGATTAGTTTATAATAATTCGTTTATTTATCATTTGAGCTGGGTCCAATTTTCCATGAAATGTTAGTTCGGCTTCTGTTGACTTCAACAAATCTAAATTAAAGTATGTTAAGTAACCTGCACTTTTACGTTTCTAACAGAGATGGCAGTAGAGAGGCAAAAGCTACGGATTGCTGCTTTGAAATTAAAACAGAACAAGCCTTATTAGTACAGTAGTATCTACAAATGCTTGTGGAAGGTGAGGTCCAAAAATGTACTAGCAGATACTAAATACTTCAATGTTAGCTGCACCCTGTTCATATTCACAAAATGCATTGTTGTTAATCTCTGGCTTAACTTGAGTTGACAGTGAAGTCCATTTAGATCATCTCATATCTTGATTTACGGAACCTGGTGTTCAGAAGCTCAGTGTTGTGTTTGTGGTCTAACCTTGTGGTCACACTGAAGCAGTGTGGATTCCCATTCAGTGTATCCTAATGTCTCCTATTTCTCATTGATCAATCATTTAGACACGAGATCCCTTCAGCTTCAAATGTGGATAAGACAAGGCACCATCCCAGCCAACAGAGGACAATTTTAGAACGTTAACCAACCTTCTCTAAAGGTTCTCTTAAAGTTATTTAAAAAATGTTTTTGCAGTAACATTGGTAGAACTTCTTTTATTGTTTTATATCATATATCAAAACCAAGTTTGTTGATGGAACATTAAATTTTTTTTTATAAAATGTTTAAATAATGTTCTTATAATCAAGCAATCAAGTTAATACAACATCTACAAAACTGGATGTTTTAAACTAATAAAAATAATTTTTTGTTTTTTAAAGGAAACATTAGGGAAACGTTCTTACAACCTAAAACTGTTAGCTGGAATGTATATTGATATTGTATACTATACAATATACATTCACTACAATATACATACAATATACAAATGTGTATTGTATACTATAATGTATACTATAAAATACTATAATATAATGTATACTATAATGTGTATAAGGAATTATATATTCACCAAGAGCAAGAAAACATTTTTCAATTAAATGTGCACTCGGGTCATGTGGACAATAAACACTATTATTTAGTACATACATAGATTTTTTAACATCAAAATTCTCGGTTCTCTATATTAAGATATAGAAAAAAAGTTTGTAGAAACCACAACACAAAATTCTCTTTTAAATAAAGGTTAGTTCTGGTTCATCTACAAAAATAGTCAACCCTGTTATGGGGTGTTGATATATCCCAACATGTAATAATACACAATTCCAACATGTATTTATTTAGCATAAAACGTCTCAGTGCAATTTATTAACACCTATTAACACATTCTTGGTCTGATAGAATATTAAGAACGTTTATGAACTGGAAAGGCCCCCTTTCGCAGAATACCTCAGATGATGTTTTGCTGGATTTTACCTATGGCTGCTACTTACCTGTCAGTTTTTGAGCTAGATACAGCTCAAAAGAGAAGTGCTACACACTTTTGAACTCAACAGTGGGGTTTTTCAGCGTGGGGCTTTAGCACTAATCTCACGTCTTCTCTGGGGAATTCTGCTGTCCTGTCACATTTTGCAATTGAACACAAAGATAGCAGATAAATATAGGCGTGTGCGCGTGCAACAAAAGAGAAGGTAGGTGTGTAAAGTTACTTCCCATGTTGATAAAACATTGTTTGGAAGAGAACAGTTTGCCATGTATCGTCTAAAGGCGTCCTCAGATAACACCAATGATCTACACGCTGTCTGTGAGATAGGAACTGGGTGTGGCCAATTATTACTTTCGGTTCTAAGCTCGGTTCTAAGTAGAACAAGGCAACAGGCACTGGAATATTGTGGCTATTTTTATATATATTTTTTATTTATATTTTATCATCATTTTTATTAGAAATGTTTGTCTTTTAACAGAGTTTTTTCTGTCAAGCTCTTGGTGTAAATCCTCTGAGGAAACAGACTAGACATACGCTAAAGCAGGGCGTGACAGGAGACATATACTGTTGACTGTTTTTTGCTTTCTCTCTCTCTGTCTCTCTCAGAGGCCACCCACAATAATCTCTGAACACACACCTACTGTTATTTCTGCGAGTGCTCTATGAATCGGAACAGCCCTGGGTTCACTAGAATCAGCAAATGACAAGGTCATAAAACAACAAGAAAATTTTGGCCCAGAAAGAACAGAAAAGAAAGAACAAGGCAATTACAGAAACTGAGAAGGGTAGCCTGGGAAATTCTGCGTAGGGTTTTACCCAGGAGCTGTGCGGGATTATGGAGACCACCCCTCTTGCGCTATATCACACG
This sequence comes from Botia kubotai, assembly GCA_036877585.1. NCBI lineage: Eukaryota > Metazoa > Chordata > Actinopteri > Cypriniformes > Botiidae > Botia > Botia kubotai. The sequence continues at coordinate 39,830 of JAZGTI010000666.1, read as the reverse complement.
CTCAGCAATTTCTCATTCTTACGCAGCCTTCCTGACAACAGTTTGTGGCGGAGGTGTTTACAAATTCAAGCCTGTGTCTCGAAAAAGAAGTTAGCCCTCATTCTGAGATCATATCTCTGAAAAACATTAACTAAACGACTGAAGTGAACTATTGTATTAGATCGTTTTCTGTAGGTTGATTAAATGTCTAGGTTCAACTGTATAGAAAAATAACAAACGTATATATATAACGTGTATATATATGTGTGTATATATATATATGTGTACACACACACACACAAATACTATATACACACACAATAAATCTCAAATCCTTAAGTACTTATATCGATGCTTGCTTGGAAAAAGACATTTTTATCTACAACAGTCTTACAAATGTATCTTTATGGTTCTTCAGACATTAAAAAAGTGACATTCACAAGTCACATTCATAGTTTAAGGACACTGTCTGTAGCTTGCACCCCTTCGCACCAGCAGACAGACGTTTCTATATGTCAATATACATATACCTATATACATTGAAGTGATATACAATTGCTACATATGGACTCCTGTAGACTGCAAAGCCTGTGATATCGGAAGCCTATGGGAAGGCATTACCTGAATATGAATTTGATTATTATCAGGAGCAGCCATAGAGGGAAAAACTGTGGGTTCGAATGTAGACTTTTGAAGTTTTTAGATCACTATAACAAAGAAAAAACACAGGAAAACAAAAGAGACTGGATGACCATTAGCTAGGCCCTACAGGAGCCCTGTTCAAACTTAGCGAGCTACCGTTCGGTTCACCTTTGCGGAGACAGACGACACCTTTAACGGATATTGACTGATTCGTCACCAGTTTTCACACATTGAGACGTTCTTCATTATATTGGATGATGCAAATGATGCCACGCATGTCTAGGCAGGCCATGGCACAGAGTGTTTGACAGCTAAAATCGCTGGAGAATTCTATCCAGTGATCTCTCGGTGGCTTTCGCCCCCTCCCTCTCCTCTGTTTATTGCCTTGGGCTTTTGAAGTTAAGGGCACTGTGTAAATTATTCATTTTCCTGTGTGAAGCTTGCCTCACAGTCAGGCCAGCTTCAACAAGCCAAGGTAGGAGTGGCACTGTTTGTTGTTTGTCAATGTTTGTGTGTGTGTGTGTCTGTGAGGACGGCTTTAAGCTCCCGTGTGTTAATCTTACCCACAAGTATGCGACTACCAATATCACTCAGCTGTACGAGCATTTACCTAAGCTGTAACATAAGGAACCTATGGGCAGATGGACACCACTAAACTAAAGTGATCAAGCAAGGTCATCCAAGTACATACTCTGTAGGTCTCCAGAGTACTACAGCAGAATTTCAAGCACACTGTTTTTGGCAGGTTGAGACACAGCAGATTGAGAAAGCCATGTGGGTTTGATATTGGCCGCTAGAGATTACGATCACGCTGACAAGTGACGTACAAACACGCAACATTTCCCAAACATCAGCAGGCAACATGGTTTCTCATGTGATGAGATGCAGCACCAGTGAGCTACAAAGCTGTGAAAACATTCAAAGTGGACTAGAAGTGTCCAGACCTATGTCACAGATGGTAGAACCTAAACCAGGACCTTCTGGCACACCACCGTCTGCAGGTGCTCTAAGCATTCCGAATATTCTAAGAGCCTGACACACATTTTTATATTTGTAACATGTCTGGCTGGGAGAGCACCTGTCTGCACTTCCGATTGGATAGCACCGATGCTCCTGAATTCTAAATATACTCGCTGTGATCGCAAAGACTGGAAATAACAGTTGGATCCTTTGCTTCCTGAGACAGATTTCCATTCTGGCAGAAACCTGTTTACAGCACATGTTGAATGAGATGTTAGGAGTTAAAGACACATTCTGGCTTTAATAAGTTGAGATCCATAACAGGAAATTGTTTTCTAAAAACATATAAAAATTGTGTTTACAGAAGCGCCGTTTCTAAAGTACACGATGACCGCAAGATTTTGAAAACATACATTTTAACATGAGACGAATGTGATGGAATCACAAAGTTGCCTCTAATCTTTCAACTCGTCATGACTTTCGTACGATCCCAAGAGACATGATTTAACTATCTGCAACGGACTGTTTACTTGAAACAAACCCCACCCACAGGAACTACACTGCTAACTCATAACCAGAGGCTCATTTAGAAAACTATTCCCGCTGCTAAAAAGATGGTTTAGGCAACTGTACAGCTAAGGTAAAATAAAAAGAGCATTCCTGTTTTATAAAGATTTGATTGTCTTGCCCCTTAATAAGTGCATTACGGTAAACACAGTGTTTGTTTTCTTGTGAAACTGTGGGATGTCAAAATTCGGTTCTTTGATAATCAACAGCTGTCAAAAGAGCTTCACTTGAGTGAACCCAGAACGCCGTTGAAGATATTTCAAAAAACAACAGATTCTTAACAACTGATCACGTAACATTTTAAAAACACATGGCGCATTCTTTAATTAAAACCCAATGTTTTAATTGTATATGCTGATTGAATATTTGTTAATGACAGTTTAAATCTAGATCATCCAACATGACTAAAATCAGTTTTTAGGTAGGGAACCCTCCGCCATGTTTGATTATGGTACACCAAAATTAACGAAGGGTCTGATGTAAAAAAGGTTGTATGAATGCAGAGAGCGACTCAAAAACGTATCTGTAACATGTTGGCTCAACCTGTGTGACGGAGGGGTTTTCCACACTACAAACTACGGAGGAGTTTGAACAGTCACATGGCTGTTAATCGCTCTGTATTGGTACATACTCTCTTATACTCACTTCAACTGAAGGATTTGGCCAATGTGTTGCACCCTCAAAGACTCCTTCCTGTTTTTTGAGAATGTGGTAAGATTTACAGTACGTTACACCCCCCTCGCTCTGCTCTATATGTGCACCCATGTCAATCAGTAAAAAACGCCAAAATACACATGCCCCCCAAGACTAAAACGTTAAAATATTGTAATACTTTACATAACACTAACAACAATTGTGTGCACACGGCTCAAAATCTTGTTAAATTGTAGTTTCATGTGTTCTTCAAAGAACGCAGACTTGTAAGCAAGTCACCTTAGTAGTAATAAACTGAGTTTTATCTACAGGAGACCTTGTATTGGTCCATACCCTTTTTGGCATAACGTACAAAACAAGCGATAGGAAGGCTGTGCTGCCCCCTGGCGACTGCTAAAGGTATCAAGGAATCCAGAACCATTGAAACATGTAGGTCGATTTCACGAACAGTTCAAAAACACACCGAAATCTGAAACAAACTGCAGAAGAGCTACAAAAGGACACTTCGTATTTTTTATTTAAAACTTGCCGATTATAACGCTCTCAATGCAGGTACTCTACCATATTGTATAAAGACTTCAAAAGTACAAACAACTTAGACAATGTAAACATCAACATGATATCAAATGCAGACAGCGTTTATTCGCAGTTAATGTGCATTCACACTAGACTTCGCGTTTCATTCACATGCATACGAATGTGTGAAACCAAGCGGGTTGAAACCAAAGTTTTCATTGGCTCGGCGTACCGAAGTCTTACCTGCAAATTTGCATGACATAATCCAACCAAGCATCTAAACGTCACAGATTGAGCTCTTGGCTCAATACAAAGAAAACTAACTTAGCTACATAGAAAGTGTAGTAGGAAATATATTTTAAAATATTATTAGTTAAATACAATTTATTAAAACAACCTTAGAATACCACAACATATCCTATTACTCATTTGTTGTTATTCTTAAAGGTAGGGTAGGTAATTTTGGAGAGGCTAGCAACAGCAGGTTAGCTTTGATAGCAGATCCCACCCTCCCTTTTGAGCGCTCTCCAAAGCCACGCCTCCTCCAACACACAAAGTTTACTTAGTTTGACAGGCAACTAGGATGTCCTACCCTTGCATTCGGACCGAATACAATGATTGGACGAACATTTTATGGTCCTGCGCTTCCACAGAAGGTATATAATCACATAAAGATATTTAGACCACTTAGTGATTGCTATCAGGATGTGAATAGACTTCCAAACAGCATAACCAAAATGTTTCTGGGGAAAAGAAAATCGTCTATCCAGCCTTGAAAGTTGTTTTGTATGCACAAAGTCTAGTGTGATGGCACCTTAAATGCATTATGGGTATAAAGTATGGCGGATGATTAGCGACCTGTGGGTGAGGTGTCAGCTCGGCGTGGTTACCGGCTTGATCTAGTGTTGAGTTAATTGAAGAAAATTAGTTCCATATAAAAAGCCGTAAAAACGCCCTTATTGATGTTGGCTAAAAAATATACAATACAATTAAACGTACGTCATAAAAACTGAGGCCTAAAAATGGCCTATATACAGTTAAGTCCTTGGCAAGGCCACAAACATGAGACACGCTCAGAAACGATACTAAGACAACCGTGAATATAACGCAAGAACAACCGTAAAAATACTTTTTTATAAAAACGGGGCACAAGAGTGCCACAATTAATCAACGACGGGACAAAAACGAGAAATCAGAAGAAAGGTGTACCAAATGAAGGGAGGAAAAGAAATGTGGGCGGAGCTTGAAAGCTTGCCGACACCTGCTACAGTACTGCTAGGGGTGTACGTATCCCAGCATGCCGTGTATCTTGAAATGTGCTTGGAAGGGGTAGAGTTCAAGGGTCGAACTGATTCGAGCACCCTCAACGCCCCTGTTTCAGTCTGTCAATATGGAAGGTAAGTTTGAGGGCGGGACCCAACTTCAGCCCCATGTATTTCATCATGACATCACTGCGGAGCAGAAGTAGAGCTTTGCCGTCAATTTCCTGCAACAGAAGAGCACCGCCCAAACAAGAAATGTTTTAAGTTCAGAGTGAATTCGTTTTCTGCTGCAGAAAAAGCTCCACACAAACCCACCTGCCGATACAACAGTGTCTGGGGAGTGAACATTTTTGCTTATTCTTCACAGTAAACTTGGGGTCATTTAAATTGTATGCTCATAATGTAAAGGGTCCTAATTAGCAATATACTTGTTATATTTATGTTTGGGCATACCATGTAGACAAACGTTTTTTGGTAAATTTCTCTCTCTGTCTCTCCCGCTCTCTCTCGCTCGCTCTCTGTCTGTCTCTGTCTCTCTCTCTGTACTGAACTTCGTTTGGCCCCTTATTAGTTTGGGGTTATATGAGCAGCCACACTGTACAACTAGGATGCAAAATGTCTGACACGTTCAGCCGCTTGCAAGTCTCTGACTGTCCTAAAATGAATTCACATGAGGCTGGGGGTTCTTATGGATTACATACATGTTTGCGGAAGAGGTCCGCGTGTGGTCCGAGCTGAGGGTCGATGTCTCTGATGAACTGCATGACGTCCTCTACCGTCCACAGGTTGGGATCCTGTGCGCTGGGTCGCGGGCTTTCTCTGGAGCTCAGGAAACGCTCGGAACCTGAGAGGTGATATCGGTGACATGTTTTCACATCCTTTTCAGCCACTGAATAAGGTACCAAGATAAACTCTACTAATCATTTTTCTTATTATTAGATTACTATTATTATACTAAATGATGCTTATTTGAAAATATAAAAATGCCAAAAGGTTTCTGTGAGGGATTTTGCTATATATGGTATTATATATATATATATATATATATATGTATATATGGTATTTTTTGTATTCTGCTTTAGGGGTATGTTGAGAGTCAGGGGACAGAATATACAGTTTGTATAGAATAAAAGTCATTATGTCTATGGAATGTCCCCACAATGCACAGAAACCTGACATTCATGCGTGCGCGCGCGTGTACACATACCTGTTGAGCCCAGACGATGCAGTTGCCCCGGTGAGCTGCTGCTCTGAGACCGCGGACGCATGTGTCCGGGAGACAAGTGTGTTTTCTCCAAGACGTTTGAGCTGCCGACCCCGTTCTCCATCAGAAAGGGCTCTGATGGAACACAAAGACACCTTCATTTAACATTAAGCAAACTTTAAAGTACAGCCATAAATTGCTATCATGCAACGCTGTCGAATGCTTAGCGAAGTAATAGCGCAAAATACCTTCTGAAGAGAGACGGTGGCTTTTGGCTACTTTGTGCGGTACGGGATTGTCGCCGTAGGTGTCATGCTGGAGGAACCTCTTAGTTCCTCGACCAGGTCCAGAACTTAAACTTTCTGTGAAGTTTTTCCTCTCTATAAGATACACAAGACCCTCTTTTTTACATTCACCAATGGCAAACATCGACAGAAAATAAACAACCTCAAAAAGCCTCGGTGGTTAGAGACAGCAGGACGCGTGTTGGCATGCATGAGCGTCGACCTGTGTAAGTTCTGCTGTCGTAGTGAACTCCTCCCAGAGGGACAGGCTGACTGCCAAACAACGGGTCACACTGCAGGTTGTGGCAAAGTTTCTCCAGGAAGCGCAGCACGTACGTCACACTGTTCACCGCCGGCAGCGTTAGAGTGTGGTGCTGCTGCTCGAAGTACGCTATGGGGTCGAGGAAGTAAAGGTCAGGGGTCAAGTGGCTAGTTCCGAGGTTACTGTTAGTTTATGGAATCACCCAAATAAAAAGGCACGGAGTAAATGGCTTAATGACGAACAGATAAAGGTTTTAAATCTGTAATATGGTTATTCGTTTAAGGATGTGAAATCATCACGTCCATTTGAATGAGGTGGTTAACGAACAAGCTTTTAGGAGATTGGCCTTAACAATTTCCCTTCTTCCTGGAAAATGGATTACTGATTTTAATGACTTATCTTGAAAATTCATTTATTCACCCTCATGGTCTTCCAGACCTGTATTACCTTTTGCTTCTGTAGAACACAAAAGAAGCAAAAAAGGCATGCTTGTAAAAGTGGCACCCATTGACTTCCATTGAACGGACACAAAACCAATGAGATATTTCTCAAAATATCTTCTGTTGTGTTCCACAGAAAAACGGTGGAACATGTTTATTTTTGGGTGAACTGTCTCTTTAACAAATCCGGTCCAATAGAAACTCTCTAAAATGACCATGTCCCCTCCCCCATTAATCGTCATAAAAGGATATGACCAGAATAGCGTCTTCATTGCAATGGTCTAAGGTGATTATAATGAGAATGAAAGTACACTGTGTGCCTGTGCATGCTGACCTGATATGAGCTCTCCTCCATGGCCTGGTTTGAGGCAGGACAAGACTATGCTCTGGTTGTGAGCGCAGTCAACACAGGCCTGAACACATTGCTGCAGCACAGAGGATGCTCGGCCAGGGCCAAAGTGATCCGGCAGAGACTGGATTCGCCGTGCGTCCAAGTGGGGACCCACTTTCCCATACTTGTTCAGGTACACGCATACTAAGACGACAAGTAATGGAAAGTTAGGGATGTAGTGCAATATGTTGTATTGCAGCATATCCAAAGACTTTTGGTTTGGGATGGGGTTTGGACTGGTTAAATGATATCATTTTGTACATTTCAGCTTGTTTTAAGACCCTTGCAGTACCTGTAGGCGCCTGTAGGGCGGCGCTCGGAATGGTGGCATTGTCAAGCGGAACTGAGCTGGTGTCTGGCTCTGGGGTGCTACTGCTTGGGGATGTTGGCATAGGGTTGGGCATCAATCGAGGCTTTCTCTGTATGCAAAATAAAGACATTTTTGTAAATAGCCCTATATCACTGGATCACAGTTATTATTTGGGATTCCAACATTACTCTGCTAAAGTTGCAAGAACCCCACCTTGCTGCCTGGTTTGGGGCCTCTCTTTTTTGGAATCTTAATGGGTCCAGTCTGGTTCTGCTGTACTTTCTGGCCCCAGTTGGATGGCAGTCTGCCTCTGGGTCTACCTGGACCTGCAATTGCACCTTCTAGCCACGCCGTCCTCTTGGCCCAGCCCATCTTAAAGACGACAAAGTCATAAGACAACAAAGTCACAATGTAAACACACTCGCACCACTCCCTATAATTGTGTAGTACACCATTAATGATGTCAAAAAGACCAGTACTTCAGTATCAAACGGACATGAAAAGAACTAGACCTTAGACACCAGTATACCTTGCTTCCTGGTTTGGGGCCTCGCTTCTTGGGGATTTTAATCGTTTCCAGTTCTCTTCCAGGTTGGCTTCCTTGGGAACCAATTGTTCCTTTTTGACCCCAGGGCCCAGATAGTTTGGTTTTCTTGCGGCCAGGCTTACGTTTTTTTGGGGGTGGCGGTCTGCCTGGTGTAGGGGGCATGCCTGTCCCCTCTATGCTACCATCCGGAAGGGCACCAAGTGCACCTAACGCCTTGGGTAACCCGACTGTAAAAGACAGAAAATGAATGATCAACGTATGAGCTGACATGTGATCGTGAACAGGAAGTACCACCACTTCGGTACTTTAAGTAAAATGCAGACAAATTTAGACGTAGAAATACCACAACTAGCAGCAACAAACATCAGAGCAGAAGACAAAGAGAGAGGCTTTGTGTGCACCGCTCCGCTGACCCATTTTTCTTTGAGCTATTTTAACAAAGAGACGAGTTGTGTTACACATTTTGGATGCCGTGGCCTTTAAAGTGCTAAAGAGATAAAAAGGAAGACTGAGAGAGATAGAGAGAAAGAAAGAGAGAGAGAGCACAACAGGAAAAGACGAAGAGAAAGAATTAAGAAGGGAGAAAGAGATTAAAAAAAACAGAAAAGCAAGACCGAATAGAACATTTAAACACTTTAACAGCACAGAACTTTTATCGGTTTTGGGCTAAAATGAGACCAAAACAATGTGATTAAAAAAAACAACAACACAGTAAACACAACAACACTCGACAAATGAAACACGACCAAAACCTTCAAGAGATCAAACACGCGCAAAGCTCAGAGTACGAGTGCTACAGACCTGTTAGAGAGGCCAGGATTGCAGTTTGTACATCCAACTGAGGGAAGAGTGAACACTGCACTACCTCACAGAAAGAGGCTCTGTTCCTGATCTTGCCGTGCGTGTCAATTTGTGGCATCTTACTCTCTCACTCAAATGACTTCCTTCCTGCCCTTTAGTTTCAATGCACTCTAAAGCTGAAGTTAAGATGGTGATAGTGACAGGATATCGAGATGGTCTTGTGCGGTTAACGCTGTCAAGTCCTTTAAATAAACAGTTCATGTACAGCGAAACACATATGTCAATTGCATGGTCTTCACTAGCCGCCCTCAAAAACAAACAGAATCTGATTCACAAACAAATTCCTTTTATTGGAATACTGTCAAGTTAATAGTTTAAATCGGGTTTAAATCAGTCAAATCTGTAGGATTCCAAAACAGAATTCTGCAACAAACACTAATAAACAAACTCATTCACAAACAAAACAGCATAACGACTTGCTTACCCCAACTAGCTGTGAATTTTTAGTGCTCTACAGTGTCTTGATACAGGTCTGCAAAGTTTTCTCCTCTGAGAAACCCTCTACCCTCACGTCATCTCTATAAACCTCTTGTCTCATCCCACCCAAATCATTTCTTCTACGAGGGGCCAGCTATGGGCACGAGGTTTGTAGCAGTGCCAGCTGGGTGAACGCCATCCCTTTGAAAAACAAAACTGTGAAAAACAGTTTGTGTTTTCCTTTGGTTTCCCTCTATCATGTATTGCTTTATATTGTGCTCATGTAGCTCGATTGGTAGAGCACTGTGTTTGCAGCGCAAAAGGTTGTGGGTTCAAATCCCAGGGAACACACATACTGATCAAATGTATAGCTTAAATAAACTGTAAGTCGCTTTGAATGAATGCGTCTGCCAAAATGCATCAAATGTAAAATGTATTAAACTCTAGTCCTTAACTACTATGCTTTACCCTCCATATTTTTCTATTTCTGTACCTGGGCTTTTCTTTCTCTTCTTTTGTGGTATCTAGTTACATTTGCATGTAAGATATTGTATTTACCTAAAAAATTAAACTTACTTAATTCATGTTTTGTACAATGAGCAATGTTTCTACACATTCGCCTGCACTACTAGCAAACTTTGGTGCAACTGACGTTTGTGTACAGAAAATCTAGAATCTGTTTGTTGTGGGAGCAAGACTACACAAATCTCTCTGTCTGCTGTCTTTATATAGCTGTGCATCTTCCTTCGACTATGAGCCAGAAAGCTAACGTGAATTTTAAAAATAGTTTAAAAATATAGGTTCTCCGATTTTAATCGATCTTCAATTTAACGAAACAATATTGATTCAGGGAATACCTGACTTGATTCTTAATGTGCATACTTTTCTTTAAAGGAAGTGAGGATTATCTGTATTTTGCCTCTCGTCACTTATTGTTCATGTAAATGTGTATTTCAGTAATATAGCTAATATATAATTTCTGCAAAACTAACATTATTAATGAAGTATTAATAACCAATTGATATTGAATTAAATTTAAAACTTATATTAAAAAATATGTAAGTTGAAAAATAAACTATACAATTTAAAAATTCAATTAAATTAAAATTCAATTAAATCGAATCACCAAATTGGTGCCAATACGCAGCCCTAATGTAAATCCTTATTTAAATCTGAATTTGAATGGGAGTGATTCACACCTTTCGTGCCCGGCGGCTGCAGGTTGTCTCCAGTAAGCTCGCACCATCCCACAGGGAAGATGTCTCTGGAGTCGTAGCGGCAGTAGTAATCGAAAGCCCCGCGCCAGCCGTCGAAGGTGACCAGCACCTCCACGCCTCGCAGCGCGCCCACCGTCGCCGGACAGATGAAGTGAGGGTTCTTTCGGTCCACCGCCTCCAGCTTCATCCCCACCTGAAAAAAGTTCTGCTCTGGGGCCGGCGGCTCCTGCTGGGGGGCCAGAGAGAGGGGGAGAAAAAGTGAAACAATGAGAGAAAGAGGTTTAGCAACCAGAGGAAAGCAAGAAAGGATTGTACGTTTATACACGTTTCTGAGTTACTCGCCCTCACATCATTCCAAACCTATATGACTTTGTTTGCTTCTGAGGAACACAAAAAATCTTAAAGTACGCTGGTAACCAAACAACAGTGGAACCCATTTACTTCTGCTGAATAGACACCAATCCACTGAGACTTTTCTCAAAATATCTTCTTTTGTGCTCCACAGTAAGTGAGGGTGAGTAAATGACGAAAAATTGTCAATTTGGGTTAACTATCCCTTTAAATGAACTGTGAAACACTGAAGTAAGACTTGTAGGACAAGCTAGCCAAGACGTGTGTGTGTGTGTGTGTGTGTGTGTTTGCTGCGTCTGAAAGATACCTTGTGAAAGATTCGAGCTGGGGCCATTTCTGCTCCATTGAGTGTTTTTAATAAGAACATGGGCCATGACGACGCGTTCAGACGAAACCCTACAGAACAACATTTAAGTATTGATGCAAGATGGAACAGAACTCTGACAAAACATTTTGTGTTTAAGTATATGAAACCATAAGATGGTCTTTATCTGTCATTGCTGTGAATGCTGGGCTTACTTATCATACATGGGCTTAATTGTTAAGACACTTTATAAAGAGTACAATTCTGAGATATATAAAGGATGGTGACACCTAGAGGACAGTAACAAACCTCACAATTTATTTAAAAATAAATAGTGAATAGTGACCTAAACTGCCAAATAGACTTTGAACACTTTAAGACATACTGTATAGTCTTCTGTATTTAAATCACTGCTCTTTACTTTCCTTGCAAAAATGATCAAGGTTTTAAAAGACTTAAAATATATAGCATCCTGAAGCATACTAGATAAGCATGCTTATAGTATGCATACTAGATAAGTATGCAAGTATTGTGTCTCTCTTACCGAGTGGTGGCTGCAACATGCCTCCGTTCTTCTCACAATTTCCAATGGGTTGGATTTCTGAGGAATCCACAAGGCGCCAGAAGTCGTTCTTGTTGTCGCTGCCGTCCAGTCGCAGGCGGAGACGCGAGCCCGTCAGGCCCACCACAGTGGCGATGCAGGTGGATGTAGTGTTTCTGGGGTCCTGAGCTTCCAGCTTCATACCTGCCTTGAACTCATTCACAGGAGGGGTGGTGCTCTGAGGAAAGGGTAGAGGTCACTTCTAGATTAATTTTAGGTGTCTCCAGAATGACATGCATTCCTCCGCAGAATGTATGCATGCATGGAAAAGCTCACCTGTCTGAAGCAGCGAGCAGGCGCAGCGAGCGCGCCGGTCTCTTTCAGGTACTTCTCCCAGCTGAAATGTCCTTAAAAAATAAAGACAAACATGTCAGCATCAAGTTACTCTTCAAAACTTTGACTTACACCGTCATCCAAACCTTAAAGGGACAGTTCACACAAAAATGAAAACATTTCCATCATTTACTCAACCTCATGTCATTCCAAATTGACTTTTTTCTTCTGTGGAACACGAAAGAACATTTGATTTTGGTGTTTGAAAAATGTCTCAGCGGTTTTGTAACCATACAATGGAATTAATTGGTTCCACTGTTGTTTGGCGACTGACATAGAACACAATAGTAGGTATTTTGAACTATCTTAGAATGATGAAAAATATTTTTGGATAAACTATCCCTTTAAGGCATCACGCTGGGAGACAGGCTTGCTAATTGCTAACTCGAAAACAGAATTTATGGTTAAATTAAGGTACTCAAATAAATATTGGTTTATCAAATCCAGACCAGCGAGTTGCTACCTTGGTACTGTGAGGGCACGCGAGACGGGCGACCGCTGCGAGCGTGCTTGACTCTCCTGCCATCTTTCCACTCTATAGCTGGAGCCAAAAGAAACACCTTAAAATCACACATTACCACATCCATTATAAATCCTAAAATATAAGCTAAAAACATTACGTTTATGCATTTGACACGCTTTTATCCAAAGCGACTTACAGTACTTTCGAGTTATACATTTTGTCAGTACGTGCGCCCTGGGATTCGAACCCACAACCTTTGTGCTGCCAATGCAATGCTCCATCAGCTAAGCTACAGGAACACAAAAAGACCCCGTATTACTTATATTATCAAAAAATGTTACCTTTCTGTGTTATAGGTTTCTTCATGATTTCTCCACCTTTTCACCAAACTCTATAAAGGAAAATCAAGAGTTAAAACCAGTTTATTACATTAATGTGTTGTTGTACATGGTTTAATTTGTACTACGTCTTCCAGACAGTGAATGGGCGCACTGATCAGCTGTCACTGCTAAACCGTTAACCATGATGAGTCGGTGCCAGCATTATTCCCTGCAGGACGTTACCCCCGAGTACCATGTGCTAAACAGATCTAGTTAAAGGGGAAAAGAGGTCATTTTTCCCCGCTTAAAATTAATTATTTTCCATTTGGCTGCCTAGATTGACCGAGGGGGTCGTTAGGTCAGACGCTTAGCGACCAGCAATTGACCCAAGAGGTCAATGTAAAGTGATAAACAACACAAACTACATGAGTGGGATGCTTGGAACAACTCATTTGTATACATTTAAAGCCTTTCGTATTAAACCAGAGAACATAAACGACGTAATAATGGCAACAAAATAAAGATCAAACACAAATCCCAGGATCCCGTTAAGCCACGCGCCGTCCAGCAGGGACACGCTTCTACTCAATAACCAATAAATTGCTTTGCTACCGCGCATCCGATCGTTTCTGTTTTCGTACACGCAAAAATGTCTAAACGCAGTATAAACTATACCGTAATGAAAACGAAACATGGCCATACATATACCTTAAAACCGCACAGCTACGTTGAAAAATGGCTCCCTGACTCCCAGTTTTTCAATCTCTGTTCAAAAGCAAAGCGCCTTTGAGCGCCAAACACACAGTCCCTCCCTCTCGAGAAGTGACAGTCTCGTTTGCCCGCAACTCGTCCAACTCCGACATAATCTTCATTTTTCTTCTTTTGCACATTTAAAATCACGCAAAACATTTCCGAGGCGATTCGCGTACCTCGCACAACTTAAAACACGAAACTTCTTAAACGCCATACTGTACAAGCCATAACAAACACGTTGCTATGCTACTAGTAACAGTGCATGTTTTGTCTCACAGTTATCAAAATCATATTTGTGTTTGTATATTTCTATCAGTCAAAACTCCGAGAAAGCCACCCGTATATTTCTCTCACTGTTACCCTAGGCAAAACTGTACCTCTAGTGCATTTACAAAAAGCATTAGCAAGATGCTAACCTATAGCAACTCTGAGTCACTTTTGTGCGTTTTCCTTCAAATGCATCCGAACTAAAGTAATAAAGTGATGTAGTAAGTGCTACGCGACAGTTACGGACGGTACGAATGGGGATTGTTTACCTTGTGCGTGAAGGTTTTAGTTTAATATCTCAAATGTTACGGTTTAGTGTTTATCCGCCATGTTTTATTGCGCGTGTAGTGTGTGTGTGTGTATGTGTGTCAGCGCGTGGAGAGGGGAGGTGCTGCACGCGACTGCTCGGGACGATAAAGACCCCTATCAAACGGGTCAACAGCTAGTTTATCTCTGGGTATTTTGTTTGTTTGTCTACCACAATGTATGCACTTAAAACCCGCAATGAGATCGTCATTTTGTCTTTTTTTCGCCACAACAACGTAACAATGAAAAAGCACCAGGGATGCAAAAAATCCTGCCAGTGACCTACATAGACGCAAGAAATGAACCTCAAATGTATCTCTGTAGCGCTCTTCACAATTTGTGCATTATTGCAAAGCAGATTTACAGAAACAAACAGAGAATAAAAAAACAGTATCAGAGAAAATAAACTATTATTACATATTGGCTTTGATTGTGTATCAATACATCCTATTTGCACTTATTACATTTAATTCATTTTTTAATAAACAAGATGGAACTATAAGCGGTTAAATTGTTGTTGTGTACTTGTCACAGGCAGAGGTCGCACAGCTGTAGCGAGAGAGAGAGAGAGAGAGAGAGAGAGAGAGAGGGCGGGGAACAGTGGGAGGGCGCGTCAGCACGGATCCTCCTCGAAGTCTTACCTGAAAAAACTACGGGGAATACTTTAACGCCATAGTGAAGGCATGTCAAGAGAGCGCTCACATCATGAGTTTTTAATAAGATAGAGTTTCTTTTTTAAGATACACCATGTATACGACTGAACGCAGGCGCATGAGCCTGCACGAAACTAAACGAAAGGATCCCGTCCGAGTTTCAGCTGGAAGTTTATGGCAGGACCCGCTGGCTCTCGAAATCGGCGGCGTCAATAAAGGCGTAATATCCCCGAGGAGTCGGACCAGGGCGTTATCCGTGGTGTATATCGCTCTTGAGGACGGGTCTATGCCTCAAACCGAGGAGACCCTTTCGCTGACTTGTCTTAAAGAAGCCTGCGCAGACGCGCACGCTGTACTGAAGAGCGTTTCGTTCGAGCGCATTGCGTTGGGCAACCCAGAGATCCTGGACACTTTCTACAACGCAGGCGAGTTCAGACACGCACGCACTTGGGACTTTAAGGAACGTGTGAGTTTTTCCAAAAGTGCATGTGTACAATAAACCCTGTGTTTCAGATGTCGCCGTGGTGGAGATGAGCAACTGCATCTGCCAGCCGTCGCTGTTCTATCACCTTGGTGTCAGGGAAAGTTTCAGTATGACCAACAATGTCATCTTGTACTGTAACAAACAAGAAGACGATCTACAGGTTGTGAAGGTGTGACATCGCACATTACAAACATTTTATGTATACACGTGCATACATGTGCATTTGAAAACGTGACACATATAAATGGAATTTAAATTAATCGAATACATTTGCTTAAGTTTAATTTTTGTTTATTGATAACACACACGGGATGTTTGCTGTATGAAAGCAGGGGGTAACAGGGCCACGGTGGTTATGTATTTTATACCCATAAATATGTCTATGGGTAGTTTTGTTTTTAAAAAGTTTATTTCTGTCTTACCGCAAAACCCAAAGCTGTCGCTAATAAAAACTATGGGATGGAAATATTATATTTCCCTTATTGCCTGGGAAAAGATACAGTTTGTTAAACACACTGACTGACCCTTTGTGACAACATTTGACAACACTTACCGTTATAGAGAGACAGTCCTTGTGAGAACTTCCCCATGTGACCAGCTCAGGTCTCCCCTATATAAAGAATGTGGTTGAAAAGTTGAGTTGATGTGTTTGTTTGGTCTTCTGTATTTATAACAGGAACAATGCGGGAGCTACACTTTTATCCCCTACATGGTATCACCTCAGGGCAAAGTGTTCGCCTGTGATGCCACACTGATGAGGGGAATCACAGATTTCCTTCATTCCAGCTTTAAAATCGAATGTTTGCTCACGCCTCTGGTGGAGCGACTGGTCAAACTGCTGGAGAGCGTTCACATTCATTCTAGGTGAGTGTGTGATTTAGTGCATTCGCTGTTTGTTTGAATACAGAACTGATATTTTTTTTTATCAGGATTGGGACTAGCTCCGTTCCATAGTTTTAAAAAAGAACTGAAGTAAAATCTGTGTGTTTACAGTAAAGGAATAGGTCACCCAAAACAGAAATGTTGTCCTAATTAAGCTCACCCCCGTGCTAAAGTCAACGTACTTATATTTTGTGTATGTATGCATAAATTTTTATGTAAACAGCTTACCATTGGATTCGAACCCATAACCTTGCTCTACCCGATGAGCTACATTAAAGCTTTGAAAATGGCTGCATGTTATTTTTATTCTAAATGTCCAACACGCTCTTGCCTGTAGCGAATACCTGCATGAAGCGATCCGCAGAGAGATACGCCTGGCACGAGAACACTTCACAGGACAGGCACTGAGTCAGGAGCTGGGTCGGATCCAGAAGCGCTTGGACTCGGTGGAGCTTCTGAGTCCAGACATCGTTATGAGCCTTCTGTTGTCATACAGAGACATTCCGGTGAGGCGTCATTTGTGTATAAACTCAAATGAACGTGTACCCAGCTAACAGGAAACGTTCTCAGAACATTGACTAACGTTCTCTAAAAGTGGGGCGCTTTAAAAATGTTACTGAGTTTAAAAAAGCTTAAATAACGTTCCTGTAACCACACAATAATGTTAATACAACATTTAAAAATGGGACATTTTGAACATTAATTTAGAATAGAATGTATAAGAAATTATATAGAATTTGTAAGAAATTATTCAATAACATTTCAAACGTTTTTGTTACTCAAAAGAAATGTTAGGGAAATGTACTTACAACCTAAAATTGTTAGCTTGGTAGTCATTTTATCTGGTGAACAACTTGTTTAGCTTCTCACATTTCGTTCCAATAATGGCTCCATTATCAAACTTTTCAATTGTGTGTTTCGTCAACCGTTGCGGTGCTTAGCGCGTCTACATACTTCTGTCAGTGCCCCTTTGTGTGCATGTATTAATGGCTGCCGTGATATCCACACCTTGATCTGTTTAATTATTAATAAGATGTAGAAACGCCGCCTCGCCAGCTTTGATATGTAGTAAATGGTTTATCATTGTTTCCTGTTATTGAGGAGTTTCATGCTGCGCTGTGTGATTTTATTTATATTTTAAAAATATGTGTGATACATACTTGGCGTGCATGGAAATATTAGCAGGGCTAATTAGCAAGGCTAGCAAGGTTGTGAAATATTAGAGGTTTCAGCCAAAGGTGAATAATTGATTGAAATGTAACTCTCTCTCTCCGTCTGATTCGAGGACTATGATTCCATCATAAATCTGGTCGAGACGCTGAATAATTTGCCCATGTGCATGGTGACGTCGCATCAGAACATCAAGTTTCAGTATATATTCGCATTGAACAGGTGAGCGTTGTTTGGACAACCATGCAGTGCATGTTAAACTTGCATTTATTAAACTTTTTTTTTTTGCATTTATTAAACTATAATTAAAACTATTTGCATTATTACTGCTATTTTCTTATTTTTTATTCTTTTTGCGCGCTTTATATGCCAAATTATTTGCATGTCTATCGTTTCGTATGTACATGTGAACATTAAGGGTAATGTTTTCTGTAAAGCACTTTGTGAACCTCTTTAAACAGGTGCTATATTAATCAAATGTACTGATTTACTATCAAATGTATTTAAAGGAGGAATCAACCTGGCGACCGCAGCAAAGCCTTGAAGCTCATTTTACCCATAGTGGAATCAGGGGGCACAGTGGCCTCAGATGTGTACTGCCTGTGCGGCCGCATCTACAAGGACATGTTCTTGAGTTCAGGCTTCAAAGACACCGACAGCAGAAACAGAGCGTGTTACTGGTGAGTCTCCTTCACACGCTGATAAATATCCACTTTATTATATATGGTGTTTTGGTTGGATGTGTCATAGAAGTTAAACTAAATCCAGAGGTCCAGTACAGTGAACATCTTTAAGAAATAAAATATAATAATACAACATTATTTTAATAATAAAATTCTGCTTCTCTGGTGGGACTGCACGATTGAACAAAAAGTGATATGCGTTAACATGCTAAATAATGCGATATGCAATATGATAACGCTTTAGTTGGTGAAATCTATAAATCTATATGAAATCGGTGAAATTTTATAACCAGCATGTTTCACATTCCGTCACAAAGAAACATGGCGACAGCTTCTGAAAGTAAATAGTAATGTCTTGTGTGTCTTGCATGCGTCAGAGCATGCGCATGCGCATGCACTCCTGCACAAATAAATATGTTCCAATAATGTATTAAACATCTGTGGTAAATTTGTGTTGTTTTAGGATATTTAGGTTTTTGACTATAAAAAGGTAAAAACACTGATTAGTGTTTTTCAGTGCTCTGGTTTAAGCAGTAATCCAATTGTGATCTTGTGTTTGTGTGTAATGCTAATTCTAAACAGTAAACAGCGTTGTCTTGTGGCTCTACTCTCTACGTTCTTCTGTAGGTATGGCAAAGCCTTTGAGATCGAACCCACTCTGCACTCTGGAATCAATAATATTGTGTTGCTAATGGCTGACGGGCATGAATTCAACACCTCCATTGAACTGCGTAAAATAGGTTTGTTTGTGTGTCCCTCATTTAGCTTCATTGTTTGTGCCTTAAACAATGAGATCACCATGTATGGTCTGCTTCTCCGGTAATGCTTTGTGAACATACGACTGGTTTTGCAGTTAGTATATAGAAACGTATACAGTTAGTATATAGAAACGAATAGTTAGTGGCCTATTTGTACAATGTAAAGGCTCCAGGCACCATATATATTGAATGCTTGATAGCACATGTATGTGTAGAGAGAGTGTGAGAAAATGGTCGTTTATGGTGGGCAAACTGGTGTTGTTGTGAGTTATTTTCTGTCAATAGAAATGCTTGTCCTGTCTCCTGCCTTACATTAAGAGTGTATGAACGAATACTATATTTTTCAGCCCAGTTTAGCAATAATATTTATTGTTAGCCCAGCTAGCAATTTTAGGTTCTAAGAACGCTTACCTAACATTTCCATTAAGTAACAAAAACATTAAATGTTATTTTAAATGTTCTAGGAGCATTCAAAACAAAGAGGTTTTTTGACGTGGTATTAACGTTGTTGCTTGTTTTGCTTGGAAAGAATTTTCAAACATTCAAACATTTAATTCTGTAACTTTATATTAGTATATAACTTTAAAAAACAATTTTACTAATGTTACTGCAAGAAGGTTTTTGATAACTTTGAGAGAACTTTCAGAGAGCATTAGCCAATGTTCTGAGAACATTTCCAATTAGCTGAAAGAGTTGCTGTTTGTTGAGTTTTGGTTTGTTTTGTCTTTGTTTGTTCCTGGTGCAGGTGTTACCCTTAGCAGCCTGCTGGGCAGGAAGGGCAGTCTGGAGAAGATGCAAGATTACTGGGACGTGGGTTTTTATTTGGGGGCCGGAATCTTGGCCAATGAGCACAAAAAGGTCATAGAAGCCTCCGAGAAACTGTACAGACTAAAAGCGCCAATGTGGTGAGTAAAGGAAATTACTAATTTGGTCGTCACCTCTGATTCTGTTTTGTTTTGAAATAAT
Organism: Botia kubotai; assembly: GCA_036877585.1. Taxonomy (NCBI): domain Eukaryota; kingdom Metazoa; phylum Chordata; class Actinopteri; order Cypriniformes; family Botiidae; genus Botia; species Botia kubotai. The sequence goes on along the minus strand of JAZGTI010000666.1, from coordinate 20,023 downwards.
GGTTATTTGTTAACGAACATGATGACTAAAATGGAAAAGCACATTCAAAAACAGTTTTTAGCGAAGAAAATAAACAGTCACTAAACAAGTGAGTTTCCAAATGGTTGGGAAATAAAGAATAAAAACGAAATAAAACCAAAACAAAGTGCTATTTTAAATAATACTTTATAAACAGAATACGTTAACGTTGTTCCTGACAACAGGTACGTGGCATCCATTATGGAGACGTATATAATATACAAGCAGTTCGCCAAACCTCGAGAAGTGAGTCATCCTGTACAGGAAACTGTGGACTTTTGGATGGAGTTGATGGTGCAGGCATGCAGGCCCACTGTTTCCACAGCACGCTGCCCAGTAAGTCTTCCTGTGTGTTTCTGTCAACATTACAACATTACCATACTGTCCAAAAGACATTCCGTTCACATGCATTAACCACCATTTAAAACGAAGGCCAAGAAAATGTGGAGAACATAAACGAACCCTCAACATTTTCAGGTTCTGATTCTGGAACCCACGAAAATCTTCCAACCCAGTATAATAAGTGTGAGTGAGGAAGACGACAGCCGGACGGTGCAGCTAAGACACGTTACACCTCTTGAGGTAAACATCTTCACACAGACAGACACGGGCTGCTGTTTCGTTACATTATGTTGTGTGCGGTGGAGTTTCATGTTAATAAATAATTCATGCGAAAAATAGAGGCCGTTGTGAATGACCTGCCGCTTTAAAAACATTGAAACGTGTATTAAATATCGTGTCGTGTACATGTTGGTGGGGGTGTAATGTGCTTTATTTGGCTTTCCCAGAAAGGCCTACATGAGTGGACTTTCCCAGCATCGGCGATTCGTGGCGTAAGGTACTGTATGCTTTTGGGAATACTGTCATTTCCACCATTTTTTTTCTGCAAAATTTTCCATACCATACAAGTAAAAAAAGCTTTAGAGTTCACGCAGCAGTTTATAGCCCCCACTAGCTGCTCTGTTTTGGCCACGGGCCACAGGTTTTCTCTGAATAGGTCTTTTTTAGAAATGTCCTCGCTTCTTGCTTAGCCTAGTTGACGCCCGTTATCTCCTTTCCAGCTTTTTAAGCTGTAGGTCAATGTCTGTATGAACTTTTTATACCTTTTGTGTTCCTGTTTCCAGCCCTTAGGTAAGTAGACAACTTGCTCAGAGTTTATGTTCTGATACAAAAGACTTGATACAAACTGCTTTCTAGGTTTGTAATATTAGGATCAGAGCAACCTTTAGCTGAAAAAAATACATTTTAGTTATAAATAAATTCTCTCATATTGGGACATGTAATGAAACCTGTATTTACATAACCTGTATTTTTCAGGTTATTACACATAACCTGTATATTAACCTGAAACCTGTATTACATAATGTTTCCACACAGAGCCAACTACCCAGCTAACAATTTAGGTTGAAAGAATGTTTTTATAAGGTTTCTATTAAGTAACAAAAACCTTAAAAACATTTTTTTGAAAGTTTTAGTAACATTTAAAATGTCCAGTTTTTTAGATGTTGTATTAACATCATTGCTTTATTATAAGAACATTATTCAAACATTTTCTGTAATGTTTATAAAATGTTCCTATAACTACTTAAGAATAACATTTTAGAAAAGCGTTCTACCAACGTTACTGCACAGACACTTTTGATCACTTTGAGAGAACTATTAGACAACGTCAGCCAATGTTTAGAGAATGTTCTCTGTTAGATGGGTACATAAGTATAAAAAACCAACAAGTTTCATAGTGGTTTTCCACTTTACATGGTGTGTGCTTCCTCCACTTTGAGTTTTTACTCCAGTAAAAACTTCCAGGATTTTGTAATGCCTTAGTCAGTGACATTTTTATGAGTTGTGTTTGGACTGATCCCAAACAGCGTCACATTCTGTGTAATATTGTATTTCCGTGGCAACACAAGGAAGAAAGAATGAATTACAGTAAATCTGTCCTCCTGTGATTCCACTCTTGCAGCATCTCAAAGTTCGACGAGCGTAGCTGCTTCCTGTACATCCTGTATAATTCCGACGACTTCCAGTTGTACTTTCCCAGCGATCTTCATTGCAAAGGGTGAGCTGAGATCCGCCCACAGACACACTGCTCGAACACGCTGCCAAAAACGACATTGGCGAGAAGCCTTTGTTTTGCGTCTGAAATAAACATTAGCGATTGCATAATACCGAATTGTGCATAGTGCAGAATTGCAAATAATGTCATTTGTATGTCACTTTTCAGGTTCTGTGATCTGGTGAATTCTTTGTTGCTTCAAACAGAAGCTCTGGTTGAAGATTCCAGTCCAGTCAGGAGTGATGAAGGAGTTTTGGAGGTGAAATAACCGTGATTCTCATGTAACTGCTCGACGTTTGTACAGATTCAATAATCATAATTTAAAAATGAAAAGTGTATGTTAAAATATCACCAGCTCTGTGTGCAGAGACAACTGTTAAATAAATCCATTGGTTTGTGACTCCCTCAGAATATGTAAACACTGTAGCTGTGTGACTCTTTCTGAACTTTACTCTGGAGCTGTTGATGTTTTATGGTTAAATACATCCGGTTGTGAATATAGACTATATGACTGGCAGTATCTTAAAATGTCTGCTTGTTTGCTTCCCTTTTCACTGTCTTCAGTACTGTACACCAAATTTAAACCTATTTACTATTGCTGTCATAAGTTCTTACTGAAAGTTTAGAACTGATGTGTCACTGAACTCGTGTGGTGCTTAACAAATACTGTAAATGCACTTTTCTTTGACCTTAGGCTTAGGGACTCTTCATTATTGCTTCACTTTTAATTGTTGCTTAATTAAGCAGACAACATTTGGCAATTTCTTGAGAATGTCAGCATCAGCCAGTATTTATTAATTTTTTGCTTTTTCAAAAATGTGTGAGTCAATTTTGAGTAAGTATTGTGTAAAACCTTCACCCTGCTCTCTATCTATTACCACCGGCAATAAAACCTATTTAGTTAGACTAATGGGGCAGTTGTGACCTACTGCGCTCTCAATAGCCACACCTCCTCCAATAGTGTGCAGAGGTATGCAGATACATAGTTTGACAGGCAAGTAGGACGTCCGCTCATTGCGTTTGGACCGAAGTCAATGATTGGGCGAACATTTGGGGGCAGTTGTGGTTAGTGAGTCGGGCTTGTAATGAGAAGGTTGCTGGTTCGATTCCAGCGCTGGGGGGTAGCAACTGACGTGCCCTTGAGCAAGGCACCTAACCGCTGATTGCTCCCCGGGCGCAGTAGTGTGCTGCCCACTGCTCCGGGTGTGTGCGTGTTCACGACTTGCAGTGCATGTTCACTCCTCACCAGTGATGGGTTAAATGCAGAGGTCACATTTCGGGTATGGGTTACCATATCTGACAAATGTCACATCATTACTATTATTATTACATTTCATGGTCCTGCGCCTCCTACAGAAGATATATTTATATATAACAATATTTAAACCACTTAGTGATTGCTAGCTATCAGGATGTGAAGAGACTTTCAACCATCAAAAATGTTTCTGGAACAAAATCGCAGTTCATGTGAATACGTTACAGTTGTGTTTCTCTGTCGCTTGCAGTACATATATGAGAGGACTGAGAATGGAGACAAAGTAGTGCTGGGAAAAGGGACCTATGGGGTGGTGTACGCTGGACGAGACCTCAGCAATCAAGTGCGAATCGCCATCAAAGAGATTCCAGAGAAAGACAGCACGTATGAACAACTCTCTCATAGTGCTGATGTATCTGGAAGGATAGCGCACCTAAAATACGTTTCATACATAAGCTGAGCTGTTTCGTTAATGACATCATACAATCAACACAAGCTGAACCTTTCAGAGCTCAAAACTGTCTCCCCCACTCCAAAAACAGCAGGAAAATATTTATAAAATGGCCAAAAAAGTGACACTCGAAATAGGACAATGCAATTATGTTGACATAAAAAGTAAAAAAAATGTTCTTTAAGAGCTCTTTAATAAAAGCTTGTTTGAAGTTTCATAAATGTTCTCTACCGCGCTACATTAGCTACATTGTTGATCTGCTTTAGTACAAATCCAGAGCTTGTTTGTTGACCTTCTGGATGATGTTCAGAGATCCCCAGAGCCCACTGGTGTTTATTAAGAGTAATGCTTGTTTAAAAGGTCCCCGTGGACATTGTGCAGCTGTAGATCTCTCCATGTGATCCAAGCTTTGTGCTGAACTGTTTTAAGCAAATATGCCATCAAGTCATGTGATTGTGATCAGAACTTATCAATGTGGTTCAGTCTTCATGGTCTCATCTTGATCTCATGTCTTTGTCGTCTGGCTGGTAGCTACTCTCAGCCACTCCACGAGGAGATCGCCCTACATAAGAGGCTGAAGCACAGGAATATCGTTCAGTACCTGGGCTCGGTTAGTGAAGATGGTTTTATTAAGATCTTCATGGAGGAGGTTCCTGGAGGTGTGTTTGCTTTTCTCATTGTTCTCTTACTTGATCTTTAACGCTTTTCCTTTGACGAAATATTGATTTTGCAAAAGCCGGTTAAGAAATCTTTGATACTTAGGAAGGGTGTGTTGTGTGTGAGTGTGGGGAAAGATCTCTAGCTGGGAGTGTAGAGGAACTGAACACAAGACCAGGTCAGGGAATTACCCCTTAAACTCCGCCCCCTTTTTTAACGTCAAACCTGATAAAGAGATATTCAAAGTAAAATAGTGAAAATAAATAAATAAATAAAATAGTTTTAAAAATCTTGAACATGAACTCATAACCTTGATCTCTTTTGAAAATAGACACTTTGGAATTTGTAGTCCAAATGTTAAAATAGATCATAAATAAAGGAAATGAGTTATAACATTATTTCTGTAAGAAAAACAGAGAAAATAGAAAAACAGAAAAGCTGAAGAATTTATATTTTTTAAAATAGAAAATATATATATATTTTTTAAAGATCATTAGGGGTTAAATGTTTAAATGCTTAATTTTCATTGAAAGCATTTTGTTAATGTTGATTTTGTTAATAGTTAATATAATAATAGTATGTTAATATCCTTAGTTTTTTTTATTTTATGGGGGGGGGTGAATTACACTCTTAAAGAAAATGGTGCTTCACAATATGAACCATTTTTAGCTGTATGGTTCCATAAAGAACCTTTAACATCCGTAGAACCTTTTTGTTTCACAAAAGGTTCTATGTAGTAGAAAAGGTTTCTTTAGACTATAAAAAGATGCTTCTTTTAAGGGCCTTTTGACTGAATGGTTCTTTGAGGACCCAAAAATGGTTCCTCTATGGCATCGCTGTGGATAACCTTTTAAAAACCTTTATTTTTCATGTTGTGTAACCTTATAAGTAATGATTACAAGATTATGATTTCAAAAGTAAAAAAACAAACATGTGTTGCTTTTTCCAGGCAGCTTGTCATCTCTCTTAAGATCAAAGTGGGGACCTCTAAAAGACAATGAGGCAACCATCGTCTTCTACACTAAACAGATCCTGGAGGGCCTGAAATATCTGCACGATAATCAGATCGTTCACAGAGATATTAAGGTTAAAATAAGAGTGATGGCAGGAATTTATCGACATCAGAATTACAGCTTCGTATTTCATTTCACGCTATTGATTTTCATCTCTCCAGGGTGATAACGTTTTGATAAATACGTACAGCGGTGTGCTTAAGATATCAGATTTTGGCACCTCAAAGAGACTGGCAGGAATCAATCCCTGTACGGAGACTTTTACGGGTAAGTTGAGTACTATAGTGAATAGTTCCCCAGCTGACAATTGTAATTTGTAAGAATGTTTCCGTAACGTTTCTATTACGTAACAAAAACATCAAATGTTCATTAAAATGTTTCCTGTAGCTCAGTTGGTAATGCATTGCGTTAGCAGCACAAAGGTTGTGGGTTCGATCCCCAGGGGAGCACAAGTACTGACAAAATGTATGAATGTACTGTAAGTCGCTTTGGATAAAAGCGTCTGCTAAATGTAAATGTTCTAAAAACGTTTTGTAGACGTTGGATTGACAGTATTGCTTGGTTATAAGAGCGTTATTCTAAATTGTATTCTGTAACTTTTTAAAACGTTCCACTAACAAATTAAGCGGGAAGTTTTATGTATACATGATATGTAACATTTGAAACGTTCTACTAACATTACTGTTAGTTGAGAACGTTTCATTTTAGCTGGGTCTGTACTTGCGTGCTTCTCATGTTACAATATGTACGCTTGTCTTGTGTGTTTGCTTTACAAACTCTTGCTGATTCATCTGACCTCAGGCACTCTGCAGTATATGGCCCCAGAGATCATTGACCAGGGGCCTCGTGGGTATGGGAAACCGGCCGATATCTGGTCTCTGGGCTGCACCATCATAGAAATGGCCACAGGGAAAACACCCTTTCATGAACTGGGGAGTCCTCAGGCTGCCATGTTTAAGGTGCTGTAGTTTTTTAAAACTAATTTAAATGTTATTTTAAAGCTGCAATCTGTAACCTTGTTAGGATAAAAATAAACAAAACCAGTTTATATGTAAGTACATGACCGATCAGTGTTCAGTGTCCTTATCTTACCCCGATTCGACATAAGCTTATAATAATAATTTCTAATTTTAGCTGTTGGGTCCAATTTCCTGGGAATTGTCAGTTTGCCTTCATTTGAATTCAGTAATTAACCCGCTTCCATTAAGTAACCTGCAATTTTACGTTTAAAACAGAGGTGGCGACAGAGAAAAAAAAGTTATGGATTGCAGCTTTAAGATGAAAAGGATATACATTTGATATGTTTTCTTCACGGACCCTTTAAAGTACCTTCAGGGACCCTCAGTCAAAGCCAATGTTCTTGGGGCCCGGGACCAAATTATAAGCAGTGTAAAGAAGTATTTAGTGGGCCCCTCTCATGACAGGGTCTGGGACAGCGTTCCTGCTTTCTGATTTGTTGAAAACTCTGACACTAGAAGATACTATTCCTGATATATCCGATTGTTGTCATGCAACAAACACAACATAGCATTTTGGGTGCTTTACACTGATTTTGGTGAGCTGTTTTGCATCATAGCTGTTACAGCTGGAATGTTTTATTGACCAATCAGCACGCAGAACCAAAACTCTCCATTATATAATAACTGTTATATAACCACCTTAAATAAACCGTGAGGTTTATTTACATTCTGCTGTCACATTCCGGGTGGTCATAGCTATCACTTCAAGCTTCATTGCATACTTGTTCCATTGACAACAAATGTGAAGTTTTCCTGGGAAATAGAAATCACACCATGTTTGCCTGACACTTGTACCCCTGCAGGTGGGCATGTTTAAGATCCATCCCACGGTTCCAGAGTGCATGTCCGAGGAGGCGAAAGGATTCATCATGTGCTGCTTTGAACCCAACCCAGATAAGAGAGCCACAGCCTCGGAGCTCCTGAAGAACAGCTTCCTGAAGGGCAGCCCAAGGAAGAGAGCAAAACCTCAGCCAGAGAACTTCCTGAAAGAGCCTCCGGGTGAGCCAACAAAACATGGTCCTTAGACCTTTGTGATCATTACAGCTGAAAACAATGATGGGGCGTGTTAAAATAAGCCCCTTTTGTAGCGGTTTTAGCGGTTTTTGACTGTTCGGGGGAATTAGTGTGCAAGTCCTGATTCTAAAGAGGATTTAAATTTCAAAGAAAATATTTATACTTTTCTACAAATTAGACATGTCAGCTAGTTGTACTGTTCCAGGAAGAGCAAGATTTGTAAAAAAAATTGTTTCTCTATCACCATCTCTGTTTTGAAACATAAAATTGCAGTTTACTCTACATACTTTTCTTATATGTTGAAGTCGAAGAAAGCCAAACTGATGTTTCCTGGTAAATTCGATCCAACAGCCCAAACTATAAATTATTATTGTAAGCTTACCGATATGAATCAGGGTGAGATAAGAAGACTGTTTGGAAGAGTGCTGTGTTATGTACTTGCTTAATAACCGATTTATGTTTGGAGCTTTAAATACATAAATCTGCTAGTTTAGAACTTTTACATTCTCATGTAGGTGATCTCTCTCATATATATTGAATTGTGTTGTGTATTTGTCGATTTTATTGCAGGAGATTATCACAGGAGCATGTCTGTACCCATCGCTGTGCGTGTGGAGAACACAGATGTCGACCACAGCGATTTGTCAAGTTCTTTTGATCTGAGGAGGACCACGCCTGCTCTCACAGGAAATGACATCACCAAGAGTCCTCCTACCTCCAACAGTTTCTTGGCGTGAGTTTTGCAAACCCAGATTTAAAGATTTAAATGCTGATGTCACGCATACCCTTGGCACCTGAAATGATATATCTGCACATGTGTGGGTGTTTGTCTGCATGATATATGCATTTCCTGTTAGCAGAGTGCCAGATGAACCTCAAGGAGACATGACAACAAGCCCGGCGTGTTCTGTGGAGAATCTAGGCCTGTTCATGCTGAGGAAAGACAGTGAAAGGAGAGATACGTTACACAGAATTCTTACCGAGTACATCGGCCATGTCATTGAAAACATTCAGGAAACGCTGCCTCAGGTACACACACACGCTGCTGTGTCCTTCGATGTGGAATGCTGCCAAACCACCAGTGTATCGACTGAGGTGTGAAAACGTGCTTATAATTTTTCTCATCATCCAGGTGGAGGAGCACTGTATCACCTCAGATCACATCAGCGAGCTGATTGGCTGCCTGGGAGAAAACATCCGCTCTCCAGACAAGAGACACCTGACCAATAGCCTTTTAAAGCTGCGCTCCGCCCTGCTGACCACTGCAGTGCCTCTCAGCAGCCTGCAGGCGGCGCTCTTTAGCTTTCAGGATGCGGTATGTTTTACTTTCAGTTGCTTTCATTTTATTCAGAGAAACAAACTCGCACTAAAGGCGAACAACATGTAAACAATTTTCTGTACAAGATTGTTCATTTGAGTGATGGTCGCTTTATACTTATAACAGAATGTGCAATATATGTTTTGCAAAAAAAACATGACATAATGATATCGTGGTTCTTGTACATGTAGGTGAAGAAAGTTCTGCGGAAGCAGCAGATTAAACCTCACTGGATGTTCGCTTTGGACAACTTGCTGAGACAAGCGGTACAGGATGCCATTACAGTTCTGCTCCCAGGTACGAGAAGGGCCCCTGACATGAAGTAAGACGGGCCCCAAAATCCTCTGTTAATCACTCACCTCCAATACAGTTCCACAAGATTCATTGTTGTGCATTTCCCAGAGCTGAAACTTCAGCTACAGTCATCGTTTGAAAACGAGGAGAGCTCTCCAGACACCGAACCACCTGAGGAGGCTAATCCTGGAAAAACTGTCATTCCCCTCGTGAAGATCAATGGAGAATCAGATGTCACTGAGAAGTCTCAGGAGAGTGATAAGGATCTGGGTGGCGACCTCCTCTCCAGTCACTCCTCGCTTGCGAAGGAGCTGTCAGAACTCAGACTTGAGTCCAGGAGGTATCAGATATATTCCTTCCTTCACTGCTTCCCCTTCCATCCTTTAGAAGGCTTTGTCATTCGCAATGCATTATAGGATTGTAGTTTATTTCTTAGAGGAAGAGGTTAGGTAAACAGTTAGGTAAACAGGTAAACTGTCCAATTTTTTAATTCCTTTAATGCGGAATTAAAAAAAAACCTCGGATTGGTTTGGTTTCTTTATTAGAACTCTTCCCAACGCAGTGCAATAAATACACCGATAAAAAACGTAGGAACTCTTAAAAATTGGGCAGATTGCCTTCAATATAAACTGATGAAAATAGATCGTCTTATTCAAACAGTACACGTTGTAAAGGGGTTTAAAAAGTTGCCACAAGAGGGCAGTAAATAAACACAGGCATGCAACAAACCTCACCGATTTCATGCTGTTGTGAACCATTTACGCTGTGTCCCAGGTTGCTGATACAGCTGAATGAAAAGGAGAAGGAATTCCAGGAACTTCTGAGGAAGTCACTTCAGACGAAACAAAGGCAGATCAACAAGCTGGAGTTCAAGGTTACGTCTGCGGCTACAGGTCACTCCTCTTTCTCCTCTCTGACATATTTTTCCCCACCTCAATTCCTGACATCATCACACACGTGCTGAAGTGAACCGCTTAATTGCTACAATTACTTGTGAGCCACTTCCTCTGGATGAGAAGGAGGTCTCGTCTGAGGTGTTGAACAGGTGTGGCAGAAGACCTGTGAGTGTCAGATAATCACATCAGCTACACATGCCGCAGCATGTCTTCTGTTCTGGCAGTAACTTTAATAGTTATAGGAAAGCTGTCCCGTCATCCTCCCTCTTACGGTTACCCAACCTCGCCTCTCCCAGGTTTAAGCCTCACCCTCAGGCCTTGTGTTTTCGTTTTCACTGTGTGTGTTTGTATAGACATAATCCGTTTGTTCTGCTGATGTCAGGTGGATCCGATGATTCACAAACGCAGCCCCGTACGTTTTGCCATGGGTCATTTTGCAGTAATGGCATATTACTGTGAATAAATCTAAATACATAATGATACGTCATTATAGTGTCAGTTACCATGTAATTCGATTGTCTAGCTAATGTGTATGTTCATTCTTTCCCCACAGATAATAAACCATCCCACAATGCCCAAAACAACGCTATGGTGCGCTGGTTAAGAAACGTTCCAGTGGATGAGAAAACTATCGAAATAGTGAGTGAAACGTACTGTTTGAGCTGTTATTTAAAGCTGCAACTCCTAACTTTTGACTCCCTACTGCAATCTCTGATAGAAACATAAAATTGCAGGTTTCTTTACATGCTTTATACATATGTTGAAGCCAAACTGACATTTTTCAGAAAAACGCTTTTATACAATAGTACTATAAATTTTGTGTTGCCTAGCAACACAGACTGACAGCCTGTCCGTTTATGGCTAGAACACAATCCCAGAATATACGCGGCTAGCAGAGAACCAATGAAGTTCAACTGTGTTGATTGTAATCGCTTGTTTTTTTATTTCTTTGTTTAAGCTTCTTCATCATGATTTCACCCTGGATAGTCTCGTCCATCTCACCTGCAGGGATGATCTGCGCTACTGCGGCATCAAGTCAGTTATTCCTGCACAACATTAAAATAACGTTAGAAGTAACGTTAGAATCATGAACAAAAGGCCACGTGTGTAAAAATAACAAGCGGTTAGAAATCTGTATGTTTATGTGTGTGTTTGTTCAGAGGTGGGATGCTGTGTCGACTGTGGGCTGCCATCTCCAAACAGAGGAAGTCTCATCTCAGTCCAGTCAAAGAGGACAACGAAGAAACCATTCTTTAACACACAACTCCATCTGTTTTTACATACTATGAACTCAGTGAGTTTTGCAGTGTATAATCTGTGCCTTTTAATTTGGCACTATTTTTCTATCATTTAGTGAGGATAACATAAAGAATCCATAAGGAATATATACAACCTCAGAATACTTTGTGAACCTTTTGGAAGAAGATTTGATTATATTTGTCTGTATGCTAAGCAGCTCTTGCGTGAAATGTTAATGCTAGCTTTTATTATCTGAAACTGTTGTATATGTGCAGGATATTAAGTTGTGTATATGAAATACTGTATATATGTTTGAGGGTAAGAAGCTGTATTTGTATTTATGAATTATTCACTCTTATACTGACAATTAACTACAGTGACTTTGAAACAACACTAACAGCAAAACAAATTTGATAATGAAAACTACAATAGTTTGTCTTAGAAATAAAAGTCTTAGTTGTTAACATTTTGATCTTGATTTGCCATTTAAGAAAAAACAATATAAGTATATGTGTGTGTGTGTGTGTGTGTATATAATTTTTATATATCTGGTATATATAATTTTTATATATCTGGTATATATAATTTTTATATATCATATTTATATATATATATATATGTTATTATTATATCTTTATATACTGTATGTATATCTATATACAACTAATCTATATATACACAATATAAAATGCCATATATAAATATGTGCAAATCTCAGCCAAATTAGTAGAAGCCCGTGATACTGCCTGTCTGCGTTAGTATTTCATCTTGTTCTTTATGAATAATGAATGAAGCCAGATTTCAAATATTTTTGGAGCCTTCCACGGTATTGTGTCTGCTTGTAGGCTATATCTGCACAATATCCAGTTTTTATTATATTGCATACAATTGTAATTGCAAGAGTAGACGCTGATGCAATTCTGCAGCATTTGAATTGCAGTATGTCGCGTTTTATGAGAGATAGTGGGCTTGAATCACTTTTATAGTGCAAAACACCCTCGTACACAAGAGCATTTTTCCCGGTGTGAAGAATTTTATTTGCACGATTGATATTTCTCAGTGTGCTGTGATATGGCTCTTCGTACTGGCAGACGCGAAGGAACTGTGGGTGTGTGAATTTGTACATCTATCTTTGTGAGGACCAAGGCGACGTGTTAGACCATCACAGCGAAAACAAAGAGGGTAAAGTGAGGACACTTGCTGGCCCTCATTTTCTAACACTAATTTAAAGGACTTTTTGAGGGTTTGGGTTAGACTTGGTTTTAGGCATAAGATTAGAATTGGGTTAAAGTTAGGTTTAGGATGAGGGTTAGGGAGTTAGTTGGGATGGTTAAGGTAGGAGATTCTAGGGGTAGAGATTCTATTGTGTCAATGTCCTCATAAAGATAGCTGTACACACGTGTGGGTGTGTTGGTGTGTGTGGTTCAGACAGCTGTTCGGAAGAAATGATGCCATGCACTGAAGCTAATCTAAAAATGTCAGCCATGCTTCATTGTGTTTGTAAACTGTTGATGTTGCCATAGCAACGGCCATGACATCATATCCTTACCCCTGCCTCCAAGTTAAGGAACGCACTAGCATCACCCACACGAATACTTCTGTCAGCTTTCCTGGTTGCCATCAAGCACTTAAAATGATCAAGCGAGGACATGAAGGACTTAGTCACACTTCTTCATGATGGAGAAGATCTAATCAACTGGGCTGGGCTTCTTTATTCATTCAACAAATATTGAGGCCATCGACCCAATCTGCTTCATACAATACATCACAGTCCTCTGGCACTTTCGGAGATCATGCTGTTTATCTGGGCGTTCACGCCCACTCACCAGATACCAGATATAGGCTGGGGCTTATAAATTTAATGAGACATGATTTCATTGGGTGGTTAGTACTAATAGTCCCGTTTTCCAGTCACTGGCAGGAGAAATAAAAAAAGTGTAATTGTAACGCACTTAAATCTGCAATCCGAAACTTTCACCTCTTTGTCACCATGTCTGAAACATACAATTGCAGGTTACGTTACGTACCTTACATTCATTATGTATGTTGAAGTCACATGAATCCAAACGGGCATTTCCCAGGACATCGCACCCGACAGCTCAAATTATGAATCACTATTTTAAGCTAACTTTTGGGAATTGAGGTAAGCTAAGTGTTTCTGGTGACGCATTGCGTTAGCAATGCAAAGGTTGTGGGTTTGATTCCCAGGGAACACACATACTGATCAAATGTATATGTACTGTACTGTAAGTACTGTACTGTAAGTACTGTACTGAATGTACTGTAAGTCACTTTGGATAAAAGCTTCTGCCAAATGTGTAAATGTAAACGTAAGGAGATTGTGCTTGATAACTCAATAACTGTTTTTTGTTCATTTTTAACCCCAAAAAGTTATGGATTGCAGCTGTAATTATACTAAACATATTATAAAAAACTTATAGTAACTCTTCAGTAGTTCTTAGGATGGTCATGACTTCCTGACAGCTTTATTGTTTGTTTGGGGCTTAATCCACTATCTCTCTGCAGCTCTGTTTAAACAGCTCCTGTTCTAGTTTGGATGGCTTACTCATCTGTTATCAGCCAAACAGCCTTAAATCCCTAAATCACTTTAGTCAACTGAGATTCTAGTGTGATTCAATTTCCTGTGGCTTTAGATTTTCCATTCCAACCAGAAAGAATTAGCAAGAAATTTCCCATCGCAGTAAATTATGCTGGTGCAATTTCACTGTTTTCCTTTTATTGATTTTACATCACTGGAAAATTGCTATTTAATGACTTGGCAAGTACATAGTTTGCCCTTGAAATCTGGTTGTAGTTCAAAGTTTGTGGAACAGTGGCAGGTAAAACGGATGTCTCTGTACGTTGGCCAGAAATGTTTTGCTTTTTTTTACTCTTCTACTTTTTTCTTCCCTCATGGCCTTTCATTTTGAATGTATGTTGTTTAACTTTTTTATCCATCTTCTCACAGTTAAACCCTTTCTTTCTCTCTTTTGCACACTGGTGGTGCATGACATCCATTAAATATGGAATAATAAGGATTTCCGAGCAACTCCATCCTGGTAGCCTCAGAAGACATTACTGTTCACCAACGAGATTTTCCACCATCTCAAATAAAGCTTGAGTGTTTTTCCACGCTCCCTTATCGCTGCTCCACAGCCTCTAGTTATTATGTGCTGTACGTTTATTCAGTGAATGGAAAATAACTGAAGCTTTGGATCTCTACAGCTGACATGAATGTGGGATGAATCCTGGCAAAGATCCAGTGAGTTTTCTGGCCTTTTTCATTGTATAGAAGAGAGGACAGGAAAGGCTCAGGAAAAGGACTGGTCGCATTTAAACTTGCGTCACCCGCATAAGCGGCTCACAGCATGTTCGTATGCCAGGACGTGTGACGTGTGTGGCAACCGCTGGACCATGTGTCCAACAGATCCAGAGAAGTTTTGAGAACTTCAGGGCGTAAAGCATTGAGTTTTTAGTCATGCAGGTTGCTGTATGCATGCATCAGTAAGCATGCTTTTACATGCATGCCTGGACAGCTGCATGAATGATTGTGTGCGTGCCATTGTGTGTTTGGGTGGTGAAGCAGCAAAGATAGTTAATTGACCCTTTCACTGTGGCATATTTTAGTCGCTCTGCGTCTTCTCCTGCAACTCAAGCATGTTAAATGTGTAGTCTATCACTGCAGTCCTGCATCAGCTGCGTCTGCTGCAGCCCAATCTTACATCAGCAGCGCAAAGACGTTCCTGCATGGATTTTGCATTATTTACCACTTCCAGAGGTACTCGTCCTTGAATTAAAGCTGTAATTCAAAATCTACCAATAGGCAAAGACATTTTAAAGAGGACTTTAAGCCTTTAAACGGCTCCAGTTGTGACTGAAATAAGGTCACAGTGGGTCATTTACTCACTGTTTCTTTTTTATTCCCTCTTTCTCTCCCCAGTAAGTACAACGTTTGTCATGGTAATGAAATGGTCTGTGGGCGGGTCTTTGTACGGGTCAGTAGGGGGTGGGGCTTACAGGCAGGCTCACACGAAGTTTGGCTCAAGTCATAGCTTAGAAAATGGGTCTGGAGGTGAAGTGTGTGGGATGAACAATCCCAGCTAACGATTTTAGGTTGTAAGAATGTTTCCGTAACGTTTCCTTTACGTAACAAAACATTAAGATGTTTTGAACGTTCTAGGAATGTTCCGAACATCCAGTTTTTTAGACATTGTATTAACGTTATTCTGTAACTTTAAGAGGTTTAAAAGGGACCAGTCATAACAGATAATAAACAATAAGTGAGGCTGTAAAAACAGGAGAGAACTTGTTTTTTGACTCTACATTGGGCAGGGACGCTATACTGGAGAACTAAATCCTTTCATTATACCACAATGTTTTGTTTGACTAGGGACAATGTGTGTTTTGTTTCAGTCACTGTTGACTGCAGGCATAATTCTGACATGGCTTTGGTCTCTTTAAGTTTTTGGGTAAGTAACCGGGCAGGTAGCTTGAGTAGAAGCAGCTTGTCAATATAAACTAGATCAAAAGGTTTAGACAGAGAAGATAGCTGAGAGTCACAATTATTAAGGACTGCTGGATCTTTTGTTTCTCCCTCAATGATTTCAGGTTCAGTCTGCCAAAACTGTGATCTGATATTTTATAATACAAAGAAACACAGCTGAGCTTGTGAATTACAAGACTCAAGGGATGGCAACAGTTTCTAGACCAATATACAGTACAGTGTATTATGGCTCCTTACCTGAGACATAAAATTTGGGTAATACTTTAGTATGGGGACCTATTCACACTATTGTACATCCCATAATCCCGCCCCATACTAAACTTAAGCACAACAGCAACTACATTACTAAATATTAATAAACAGTAAATTAGGAGTTTATTGAAGCAAAATTCGAAGTTAATGGTTAATATATGTTGCCCATACTAAAGTGTTACCGAAATTTGCTTCGTCATTCTTTTTTAACTAAATAAAACTATGAATACTATTTTGGCTTTTTTATTCAATGTCTTTACCAATGCAAAGATACCATTTACTGTACATTCACTGACCATGATATTTGACCTAACAAGTGCTGCGCTCTCATTATGACATCATGATCATCATTTTGTGAGGCACATTTAAAAGTCATTACCTCATAAACAGTTGAATTAATAGGAAATGCCATTTGAGGCTTTTAAAGCTTTTGTGTTTAAATAAGATTATTGGCAATAACAAAAACACTTCCCACAATTTACAAAGACCATTTCCCGTCTATTAATATTATTTTCAAAACACAAAAACATTGTTTGCTATTTGTTTACACCATCAGCTCAATTATAATGGACAATGTGATGGATCATTACACCAGCACTGTAGATGACTGAAGGAATATGATTTCAGACAAACTGATTTGGGTTCATGGGTACCCAGTTAACAATTTTAGGTTGTAAGAACGTTTCCCTAATGACACTTAAAATGTTATTTTGAATGTTCTAGGAATGTTCAAAATGTCCAGTTTTTAGATGTTGTATTAACATTATTGCATGGTTATAAGAACGTTTTTAAAATGTTCCACTAACAACTTAAGAATAGCGTTTTTGATATATATGATATATAACATTAAAACTATTCTACCAACGTTACCGAAAGAATGTTTTTGCATGACTTTGAGAGAACTTTTAAAGAACGTGAGCCAACATTCTGAGAATGTTCCCTGTTAGCTCGGTAGACGTTTCAAACAACGAATAGACGAGATTCCCAAAGCAACATCAATGTTCTCAATAACTGAAGCTTGCCGATACCACATTCCAAACATAGAAACAAACTCTGTGATAGACTTCATCAGGCTGCAGGAAGATGCATTCTGTGCATTCCTGTTATTGTGATTTTATTAAGGGGCCAGTGATGACCCTGACCATGCAGAGATGATGACCCTTGGCTTCTTTGGGACAATAGGCAGGCTTCTTGAGACTGACTCTATTGAACCCGAGTCTCACCAAGCGTATCTAACTACTGGGTTTTAAAAACATTTCTGAGTATGTAAACGGAATGGTCAAATCGATGGCAAATAGGTTTTATACTAAAGATTGTATATTCAGTATAAGAGTGATATTCAGCTATTTAAATACACTTTGATTTTGTTTTTCTTAATTTTTATTTAATATCACTAACAGGGCATGTGAACAAACACGTACCTTGCAGATATCTAAAAAAAAGACTTTGTTTTCAAAAATCTGAATCTGTGTTCATGAAACGTTTCCTTGTGTAAACCTAAGTGAGCTTATCCACACAAACCAAACGAGTTAAAAGGATTCAAATTTATCTGTTTAAAGTTTTCTTATCACACCCTTTTTTCCCAGACTCCTTTCCGATTCGCAACTCAAGAGGTCTGTATAATTTATCTCCTTAATACTAATTTAATTACATTAAGGCCCTGTCGTGTCTTTCTCTAGAGTTGGATATCCTCCACAGATTGGTCTCTAGCTTGCAGGAGTCAGCTGTCAAAGTCAACAAAGGCATTAGAAAATATTGCCCAGAATGTGTTGCGTTTGTGAACGCCCACCGCGACAAGTTCTGCAGGATTGGTGGTGAAGTATCTATACTTCACAATGCTCCTTATTTTAGATGTTGATGACATATAGATTAAGAAAATCTGATCTGTCATGTTTACACAGCGCAGTTGCCAAAGATCAGGTCACTGAATACCAAGATTTGAAATACACCAGCATATCTCTAACAAAGCTGTACAGGGTGAGTCTATTTAAGAATGAGGCCTGTTTATACTTTAATATTGGCTTTCATCTTATCCATATGATTTAGAAACACGTGCTACATGTGCTAGCTAAAATTTGAAGAGCTAGTTTACCCAAAAATGAAAATCCTTTCATCATTTTCTCACATAATCCAAACCTACATGACCTTCTTTCCTCTGTGGAACACAAGAGGTGCTATACACACCTAAATAAGTGTGCTGTTTTCTTTTTAAACTATTCTGAAGCAGTTTTTTGGGATGGTCCTCGGGGTATGTTCATTGGGGCTGTACCCCTCAAACCCCCCAAAACACTCTGTCCAGTTGCAGTGGTGACAGGTGGCTCCTGGGGGTTTGTGCTAGCACAGGCCAACAGCTGCACAAAGGAGCCCCACAGGTCTATTCGGGGGACGGGATGTTCCCTCTCAAGCGTGCCATTTGCACCCCCCAGTCTCGCTAATACAATAACCCCCCCTCCAGTAGCCTCCACCCTTATCCCCACTTCAGCAAATGCCAGCTGGGCTCTACAGGTGGCGAGCGGCTTCGTAATTCACAGCGAAACATCTTTTTTCTGCTATCATTGTTTTGCATTTCAGGATGTATTTGATCATGTTTTTTTAAACATTCATTAAAAAGAAACTCGTTTGTTCTGACGCAATATGATTATGAAACATAATTGATTATTGATTATCTTTTTAAATAACATTCAATGTAAAATTCTAATCTATTCAATTGACCAACTATGACCCACTCTCAATTGAATTTGATTGTGAATGGGTGAAATAAACCTTTAATTAAACAGATTGCGTTTCTTTTAATTGTCCATTGCTCTCATTATTGATCTTGCTTGGTTTAAGTAAAACTAATTAATGTAAGTTTAATTTACATTAAATCATGGCACGTGACATGTTAAATGATGGGCGTACCAATAACTCTGTAAACAACCATTAAGGCATTATTAATGCACAATTTCGCGACGAAATTAGGCTATAATGTATTGAGTCACAAACTATTTCAAACTGGCTGTTTTAACATTTTGGAGACGCAGGCAGGCGTAACCTTTAAACGTAACGCAGGTTTGAAACGGAAAATTGTTAATAATTTGTAAAAGGTTTTGAGCTTCTCCTGTCCAAGAAGACAAAAATATACATTTCAAAAGGTGTGTTGTGAAAAACTTTAATTTCTAAACCATGCAACATAACCACAGCTGCGAATTACACAGTACTATAATATAACCACCCCTAATCGGTATAGTGGTACAGTCCACACCGGAGCTCAGCATGCCATCACCCTCAGAGCGGCAGAGAGGCAGTCAACGCGTCCGCTGTGTGTCTGAAAGTTTATTCAAGCTCACCGCTTCATGAGGTCCGGGCAAACACACGATTTCGTGATTGGACCTTGATTTCAGGGTGTGCAGACATCCATCGCATCCTCGACATTTTCACCCAATTTTCCGTCTTATTGTTTCGGTGTTTTTTTCCTGCCCTAAGTGGAAACGGGGGATCGGTCTCGTGTGCTTTTGGACGACCGGAGCGATCTGAGAAAGTTTTCCTGCCTCACGGAAGGAATGAATAAATGATTCGTGAGAAACAGCCGCTTGATTTAACGCAACAAATGGCATGCAAAGATCTCGACACACAGCTGGGGATGAATCAGTTAACACACGAAACACGTAAGTCGCCTTGTATGTGGTTCACCCTAAATATTCTCTCGCAATATATGATCTGTGGACGTCGATGTCATTAGTAATATTAATAAGCTCTGTTAAATAGAGGAGCTGTGTTAATATACCATCAGTCATACTAGAACGGGAATGTATTAAATGTATCAGTATTGAACCAGCTACACTGGTTAATATTGTTAACTTTGACATGATATACTCGCGAATGAATGCTGTCTTATTTCAATCGTAAATAATCACCCTAAAAATAATCTTTAAATCTTTTTTTTTTTAGAGAAACCTCGTTTTAGAAACCTCCGACATCAGTTAATTTAAACATGTTCTAAAATATTCTTTTAATTAATAATGTATACATATTATCCAATTATTGGTTAGATCAGG